>AYJT01041726.1:0-11612 GCA_001278415.1 Ocimum tenuiflorum
TTCCATAATGTTCATTGGCGGCTTTTCTCCCTCCCATTTTTGCCATCCATGTACTCTGGCTCTGGCTCGATATTGGAGAGGTCCATCGGTCGAGATCTGGATCCGTATGGAGATAGGGCTAACTCGGCCTTGTACTCCTCAAAATCCCAATCAAAAGGGGAAGACTCATCTCTCACCGGTGGTCTAGAGGGTCCTACCTCATCATCGTAAGGTAACGAAAGGAGCTGGGGTAGCAGCACCTCAGGGGCTGCAGTGTTCCCTAACTCATCTGTCGCATCGACGATTGCCTCTAGCAGCACGTCATAGTCCAGGGTCTGAAGATAGAGACCATAAGGGGGAGTGCTCAGGGTAATATACACATTCATTATGTGCATTATAAATCCAACCACGTCTCCCTTTAGGTCGGGCACGTTAGTCCTGCAGAATAAATAGTTAATCACGAGCTCCCCCGCCCATCCTTGCCAGATGTGTGGCAGTAGCCCAATAAGTCAGACCACCCCTCAGCCATAGACACTCCAAAAACATAGGCCTCCGTCAAATATAGAAAATACCGGCTCATGAACTCTCCCATGTCGTAGACTGCCTAGCGCTCATAGGTCATGCATACCCTAATGAGCTGCGCTCTTGTGGCATTAGCTGGTAGTTGTTTTCTTGCGGTGACTTGCCTTTGAGCCATCTACAAAATTCACAACAAGTGAATATATCTTGGAGGCAATGCTATGGAGTTCATTACTACCTAAGCAAGGTAGGGTAGAACTCGTATCTCATAGTCCCATAAATTGAATATAAATAGGTGTAAATATCGCAAGGATTCCTATATATAGTATACTACTAGTAACACGATTCGTGTTAAGCCTATCATCATACTATCGTGTATATATACATCGAGGGATATACATATAAGATTGTTGTAGCGAGTCTCATGCTCCAAGGCATTGATGCTTGGTCAGAAGGTTCTCATCTTTTCGTTATAGATCCTATTTTGCATAATCGTGCTAGAGTAGGAACTTCCTATGAGTTCTCTCTTAATAGGCACCTAAATATATTCTGGTGTCGAGAGCATGCATCTTAACATCTAAATTCACTACATAGGTCCTTTCATCAACAATCGGTAATATAACCATCATCATGGGTACATGTAAATCACTCAAGGCATATACTCATTTCCAAATACTCGAGTATTCTAGCTCATCTCTTAATCCCCTTGTCAATATTGATAGATAAACGTATGTATGACACTGGTCACAAGCTTAGAAAATCAATGCTTTTCTCAAGTCCATGAAAAAAACACTTTGCATCTTTATGGATTCAATCCACAAACTTTAAGCCGACTTTTTCTTTCACACATAAAAGGTTTTACCTAAACACCTCTGCTCACACTCTCAACGAGCTCACATGGGCATCCCCACAGCTCAGAGGTGTTGTGCAGTACCAATGCACGCTTGCACTCTCAACAAGCTCACATAGGCATCCCCACGGCTTGGAGGTGTCACGCAGTGCACGACAATAACCAAGCAACTCACAACTTTTTAAAACATGATTTTCAGTCAGCGTTGAAATGACTTTACCTGGTTGAGGTGGCGAGTTGGGATGCTTAAGCATTGAGGACTTAACCATTTCAACTTGCATTTTTACCAAAATTTTCCTATGAACTTTTAAAAGACTAGTTCCTAAGAAGTAATGAAATCGACTAGTTCGGACACAAAAGATTTTAGGGTTCAGAGCGAAAATGCTCTGATACCACTCGGTCGTGCCACGACTTTCACCCTTGTGAAATACGACCATTGACACCCCACCGAGTGATAACTCGATATAAGAGAAGTAATAATTTAAAGACCAACAGGAATAAAGCAATTTTTAGGACCAAAGATAGACGGGAATAAGCGGCGAAAATATTCATTCATTTAATACCAGACCCAAGACATGTTTTCAAAACGGGTTTGATATAAATACAGACCAACACAGGTTTTTGTTCAAAGAGGTACGTAGCGGAATGATCAATACTACACTATGTATATGACGATACATAGCTCGACGCTCTGAACTTAATTAAAAAGAATTCTTTCAATGCTCAATGTCGTCGCCAACTTCGCTAGCCCTCAACCTGCACATTTAGAAATATATGCAATGCTGAGTACACGAACGCACTCAGTGGACACAGTGCCAAAAACATACATACATAAAAACATGAATCGAGAGCCTTTTCAATCAAGCAGATCATGAGGGTTTTATTTCTCATTTGTGTGCATTTCAACCGTGCTCTCCATCATTCAATCATTCAATCAATCATAACCGGCTAGGGATAGGCCTCCCATGCTAGTCGTTGTGAGAAAATCACGTTAAGCCATAGTCTAGTGTGATCGACCAACAAATCATATCTCATCAACATCACAACTCTCCCTGTACTATACTACCAGTGAGAGGAATCATCAACATCATCGTCCATATCACAACTCTCCCAGTACTATACTACCGGTGAGAGGAATCATTAACATCATCATCCATATCACAACTCTCCCAGTACTATACTACCGGTGGTGAAAGGACAGATAACACGCAAAATATTTTAGGCATCTGATTCAATTTGCAATCATGCTTTTCATTTTTAAAACTGAAAACATGTGTAGCTTTAGTTGTAGTATAAGAAAGCCCACCTTAATTTTGATTTAAGCTAGGAGATTAGAGGGTCCGGGTTCTAAATGTTAGAACATTGATAAACGATATATGGAGCGATCAAAGGATATAACATGATCTATAGATGAACGATATTAGACTTAGATCGAATGCATATATGCATGCCTTTAATTCGAGAGCTTAAAATGAAAATACTCAAGATAACATTTTCGAATAAAGGTCGTGGAGTTCAGGCAAAGCACGAGTCGGGGATTTTCGAAAATATAAACTAGCTCAGAAGAAAGGTGGGCTTTCTTTGATTGAAATTGAATATAAAGTGTGAAATGTTTTGCATGACTATATGTCCTCCCGCTAGTAGTACTTGGAGATTTATGATGAATGGTGATGATATTGATGGTGATGGTGTTGTTGATTATGATATATGATGATTGATGATGATGAGATATAATGTGCTGGTCTATTACACTAGCTAATGACTTTCCGTGATTTGAGCACAACGACTAGTGCGGGAGGCCAACCCCTAGTCGGTTCTTGTTGAAATGAATGACAGATAGCATGGTTATTATGCACACAATTAAATAAAATGTTTTGCGGTCATGAGTAATGCTTTTGAACTTAAATCCTCATGATCTTCTTGATTGAACAAGCTCTCCATTCGTGTTTTTATGTATGTATGTTTTTGGCACTTTGTCCACTGAGTGCATTCGTGTACTCAGCCCTGCATATCTTTCTAAATGTGCAGGTTGAGGAGCAGCGAGGTTGGCGATGAAATTGAGCATTTAATCTATTGGGTTCTTAAGAGTGCCGGGTTCTGGATTGTCATATGTATAACTTTTCCATAAACTTTGCACTGCGTAACTATTTTGAATGAGCTGTGAATTGGTCTGTAACTAAGCATAATGATACCCCTTAACACTCATTCACTTTTACTTCTTGAACTTAAATGATATGAACCTCACTTCATTCCTATCTATCTCTTGTCATAAATTGCTTTACTGTTATTATTACTTGAAACATGGTCTTCCTTTATATCGAGTTATCACTTGGTGGGATCGCGTTGCCGATCTTTATTTCACAAGGGTAAAGTCGAGGTACGACAGAGTGTATTAAAGCACTTGTTTCCGCTCTGAACTCAAATACTTCTTTGTGTTTGAAACTAGCTTAGATCCACTAGTTTCTTTAGAACCAAGTCCTTAAATCCTAAACTTATAGAGGCCGGGCTAGCACAGAACCGCTTTCTCTATAGGATAATTTAAAGACCAAAGCTATGAGAGTTTGAGTTGAAGGATTTATTATATTATACAAACATTTGATAATATGTTCTCGATGCTCAAACGTCCCAACTCACCGCCTCAACTAGGTAAAGTTATTCATGTTTTGAATCAAAATTTAAAGTCTTGTGATCATGGCCATGCATTGTGTAACACCTCCAAGCCATGGGGATACCCATGTGAGCTTGGTGAGAGTGGGAGCATGCATTGGCACTGCAAAACACCTCCAAGCCGTGGGGATGCCCATGTGAGCTTGTTGAGAGTATGAGCAGAGGTATTTGGTGAATGATGTGAAAGAATTGATAGGGCTGTATGAGTCTGGGAAGAATGAGAGTCGACCTAAATTGTGGAGTGAACTATGAAAATGAAGTGTGTCGTTTATTTTCTTAAACACTTGACCAGTGCCATACATACATAAGTGCTTGAAATGTCTGCGTGCGTTGAAATGATGAATATGCTCGCATGCTTTATGTTGCAAGAACACTTTGTGATGAAAATAGATGTTAAGTAGCATGATCCCAGTGATATTTTATTCCTTCTGATGAGGACTGGTGGAAAGTTCTTACTCTAGCGATTATGCGAGATAGAAATTTATAACATAAAGATGCGAATATTTGAACCGAACCTCAACTATATAGAAAGCGAGAATTTCGAAAATTACCACTGGGATGAATATCGCTAGTGTGAACCTGATATGTATATATATACGTGCTAGTTTATTGTACGACTAAACACGACAACACATGGGGGATACAAGTAATAGAGTATAATGAGCATGTGATGATGTAAGATCAAGAAGTAGAACAAGCAAAGGATACACAAAGGTTGCGATAGGGTTCAAAAATCCATGTAAACTAGGAGTTACATGTTATGCAAAGTCTATGATATCGCTTATAGAAATTCTTGTGATACATATATAAGTAATAATAAGGGATTATGAGACTAAGAGCTATGAATTCTTGTACTAATTAATATTGCCTCTATTTTGCCTTAAAATGTCATAATTTCCATAGCAATTCCTCCGAGAGATATTGATCTTCTTGTAAATTTGTGCAGATGGCACAAAGGACATTTACAGCAAGAAAGAGACTACCGGCTAATGCCATTGGAGAGCAGCGTATCAGGACCTACAGGTAGTACCAGCGGCACGCAGGGTACGATATGGCTGAATTTATGAGCCGGTATTTCCTATACTAGACGGAGGCTTTTGCTTATGGGATATCTGCAGCCAAGGGAATGATTTGGCTGATTGGTCTGTTGCCACCTATTTGGTAAGGACGGGCTGGAGAGATAGCGATCAACTATTTGTTTCAAGAGCCTAGTGTGCCAGATTTGATAGGAGATGTGGTAGGTTTTATCATGCATTTGATGAATGCGCATGTGACCATGAGGCATCCACCATAGGGACTTTACTTGCCGACGCCAGATTATGATGCTTTGTTGGAAGTAATAGTTGATGTTATAGATGAGGTAGAAGATGTCGTAACTCCTGAGATCCCGCTAACGTAGTAGCCTCCACTACCTCATGATGATGAGGCAGGGCTGTCAAGACTACCTTTGGAAAGAACGCATCCCCAATTCACTTGGGATTATGATAAGCATGAGGCTGAGTCAGCCCCACTGGAGTATGTATCCATGTCTAGACCCATTGAGCTCTCAGATACCGAAGAAGAGCTTCTTGGGGAACAACAACAATTTGACCATAAAATATGGGTTGAAATCGACACTAA
This sequence comes from Ocimum tenuiflorum, assembly GCA_001278415.1. Taxonomy (NCBI): domain Eukaryota; kingdom Viridiplantae; phylum Streptophyta; class Magnoliopsida; order Lamiales; family Lamiaceae; genus Ocimum; species Ocimum tenuiflorum. The sequence continues at coordinate 5,636 of AYJT01041726.1, forward strand.
CGATGAGGATGCTACTGCAAAAGTTAAGCCAGAGCCTATGGACGTTGGCAACGAGACTAGGGGAGTGGTGAGGACTACGATGGTGATGATTCAGATCAGAGCACTATTACCATGGACATTGACACCTCTTTGGGAGGAAGTGATTGACTACGCCGTTATAATTGTCTAACTTAGCTAGTAGAGTTAGCGTAATTATTGTAGCAGAGTATCTTGGCAGTAACCTAAGCCCGATGTGGGTAGCCCGCAATCTAGTAGTAGTAAGATGGCATGTCTGCTAAATTCTAGTTTCTCCTTGATGACTATGTACTATGGGTTGTTATAAGGCAATTTGGATGACCTTAATTATCAATATATGAAATAATGTTATGGAATCTGTGTCCCTTGCTATGAAGTTATAGATATATAAGAATCTGTCTATTATAGGTGATGCTAACAATGGGAATTTTTTTTAGAATGCCACCGAGACGTACCAACCGCAATAGAAATCACAATGAGGATGGGGAAAGGAATGATCCACCTCCCTAAGAGGAATTGAAGAATTAACGAAATTTTTAGGAGGCATAATCCACCCTCTTATGACAGAACTGGAGACCCAGTCAAGGCTGAGGCATGGGTTAGATCAATGGAAAAGTTTTTCAAATTCTCAGAGTGCATTGATCAAGAAAGGATTGCATGTGTTTCCTACCAGCTTAACGACTCTATTGATTACTGGCGGGAATTAATTCAGAAGAAACTAACTACCCAGCAACTAGAACATTTTACATGGGAGGAGTTCAAGGAAGAACTGTTTGCTAAATTTACACCGTTAAATTACCGTCTCAAGAAGGAATCAAAATTTCACAATGTCTGACAAGGGAAGTCTTCATTGATAGAGTACGATAGGCTCTTCTGTGACTTGTCACGTAACCAATGAGAAGAAAGTAAGAAGGTTTTGCGCAGGATTACGATCTAAAATTAGGATTGCTCTGGCCGTTGCGGGAACCTCAGGAATCGAGAGTTCTACTACCTCCCATTGCGGGAAACACGAATGTGGGAAGATAAGGAAACTTCTAACCAAATAAAATGATGTAAAGGGATCAAAGCAGTAGGAACTGTTGTAGATGTGGTCGTGAACATCATGGTGAGTGCCCTGCTCTTAATAATAATTATTTCGATTTTGGTCAGCAAGGATATTTTGCCTCGCAATGTGGGGCAAGGAATCTAGGAACTGGTCAGGGATGTCAAAGTCCAAACAACCAACTGAGGGCTTAACAAAAAAAGCTCAACCACAACATCAAGGAAAAAATGTCCAGTGAAAACAACCACAACAACACTACAAACAGACGGCAACGCCACCAAGCTAGGGCGTATGCCATTAACCAAGCGCAGCAAGAGGAAGAACCAAGACACCAAACTGCGAATCAAGGAAATTTAGCGGGGATGGGTAAAATCTCTGGAATAAGCATTATGATTTCGTTTTTGATATTGTTGTATCACATTCATTTACTTCCAAAGCATGCGTAGAGATGTAGGAATGAGACCGGTTAAGGCGGAACAAAACTTTATCAGGAGAGGAGTTAATCACTAAGCATAGATGGTAGAACTTAGAATTGGGACTAGGTTTGCAGAGCTTGATAGGAAATAACCTTCATGTGATGAAAATGAATGACGTAGACATAATCATTGGAATGGATTAGTTAGCTGAAAACTTTGCAACAATATGTTGCGAGAATAGAAGAATAATTTTTAACCGACCCGGTCAAGAACCATCTAGTTTCTGTTGGTATATGATAGGTTGAAAGATACTCATAATATATTCTGTACAAGCACGTAGACTCATAGAAACGAAAGGAAATCAAGTATTCGGTGTATACCTTAATAGTGAAGGATATGAAGAAAATAAAATTATAGATGTAGCAGTGGTAAGGGAATATACAAATGTATTTCCTGAAACTCTCCCAGGTATGCCACCAGATTGACAGTTGGAATTTACAATTGAGTTGGAACCAAGAGCTGCACCGATCTCAAAGGCGCCATACCAAATGACACATAAAGAGCTTCAAGAGCTCAAGATACAGATTCAAGAGCTGTTAGAACTAGGCTTCATCGGACCAACTGTATCAGCTTGGGGAGCTCCAGTTACGGCTAACAATTTTTGACACGATCCGATAATCTAACACGAATTCACATGATAATAATCCACACGAATCCACACGTTATAGATTCGTGTCTTTATCGTGTCGACCCATTAAGGATGCGAAAAAATCGTGTCGTGTTCATGTCAGATTCGTGTCGGCTTCATGTTATCCATTAAATAAATCGTGTTCATGTCGAGTTCGTGTTACCCGTTAAGAATATAAAAAAAAATATATTTTTATTTTATTTAATAAAATTAGGGTTGGTTTAGCTGTTTTAGTTGACTTTTCAATTTTCAACATTGCGGCTTGCCGCCTCTAAGTCTCAACTCCCAAATCCATCGCGCCACCTCCCACCGTGCCACCGTTGCTGCCTTCCACAGCGCTCCCACCGTGCCACCGTTGCCAGGCCTTAGGTCGTGACTCGTGAGGTCTACTTCTGTTCTACTTTATTTAGTGTTGTTCTATTTCGGTTTTTTTTTTATTTTTTTCTTTTGAATGAAGTCTAATTCACAAAAAAAATGATTAATGAATTAAGCTGTAATTATTTCTATATTATCCTTTATCTTTGGATTGATTTGGCTAATTTTCTTCTTTTATAGACTCAGAACAATGTAAATGTCCATATGGTATACACGTTAAAACAGGACCACAAATTCTGCTACTTAGTTTAAGATAGCTTTGTAATTATTTCTACGCTTCACGTTAACATATTGTTTCTGTTTCTATTACCAGTGTTTTCTTTCTTAGTAACTTTCTTTTTCTTCGTTCCTTCTAATTTATTTGTCGTGGGGGTTTGGTTAGATAATTTGTTTACTCACTTTGTTTGAGTGTGTGTGTGTGGTATTGACTTTTATTAAGATGACTAATTGTTACTTAGGAGTAAGAGTTTTAAAACTGATAGGAGTTTGTTATGGTCGATAGATTGTTGAAGTTACTGATTTTAGTGTTTTGGAGGGGGGAGGTTTATTTATTTATTCATTTTCTACAAAGTAGATGCATAATTAGATCAGTGGATATGACAATGCATCAACTGATTCACAAATTCATTGGTTTGTTTTTTTAGTCTCCTTTGTATTCACACAGATTCACACAAATTGACACAATATACATTCAGTTTTTTCTTGAAATATAACAAATAAGTGTAACCTATTCTTGATATTCTTAACAAAAAAAAATCGATGGAAATCCAATATAGTGTTAAGGATAACGTTTTGCAAGCATGGTAAAAGCTATGCACATTATATGTGCTCTTTTTTTGATTTGTTAATTACTTTCTTGGTAAAGGATACTAATAATCTTAAGTGTATTTAATTTCAGTCTTAAGTTTATTTAATTCAATCTTTAATTTTCAAATTTATGGATTCTAACACGGCGGCTAATACCATTAGAATTGGTGAGACTCAAAGCAACAATCCTACAAATCCTACCAACAAATGAAAACAAAGGTCAAGTGTTTGGGATAATTTTGATGTTACTACAACTTCTTCTGATGGGGTGAAAACATGCCATTGTAAATATTGTGGTCATATTTATTCTAAAGTTTCGAGTAAGCATGGAACTGGAAATTTGCATCGTCATTTGACCAATTTCCAGAAAAGAGTCACATGATGTTAGTCAAATTTTGTTTGATTCTCACATATCTAAGTTTGACAATGAAACATTTAGAGAGTTATTGGCTTCTACGGTGATTAAGAATGATTTACCTTTTCGGTTGATCAAATATGAGGGGATTAGAGCCATTTTTCAATACCTTAGATAGGATGTAGTACCAATCACTAGGAACACATTGAAATCTAATGTCCTAAAAATTTATGAAAGAGAGAAGCTAAAGATGATGTCTATCTTGAAATATGCGCCTGGTACGATAAGCTTAACATCCAATTGTTGGAGCTCACTTACCACTGAAGGCTATATTTCTCCAACATGCCACTTTATTAAGAAGATTGTGTTTTGCAAAATAAGGTGTTAAAATTCTCTCTCATGCTAGCTCTCCATAGTGGTGTAGCACTTGTTAATAAGTTGTGTCTTATGTTATCTGAATGGGGAACTGGGGGCGAGATATTTTCCTTAACTTTGGATAATGCATTTTTAAATAAGATTTCTGTTCACATGCTTAGATCACAACTAGTTTTGAATAATGCACTTCTTTGTAATGGAGAATTTTTTTCACATTCGGTGTTGTGCACATATAACTAATTTAGTAGTGCAAGATGGTTTGAAAGATGTTGATGAGGTTGTAGAAAAGATTCATGATAGTGTCAAATATGTGCAACTATCACAGATGAGAAAATAAATGTTTAAAGAATGTGTAAATAAGGTATCCTTGTGTGGCAAGAAGGGGGGAGGGGGGGGTGAGGCAAGATGTGCCTACTAGGTGGAATTCTACCTTTCTGATGTTTGATAGTGCTTTATACTATAAGAAAGCTTTAATGAACTTTCAAATGACTGATGCCAACTATAAGTACTGTCCTTCTACAGCTGAGTGCCAGAAAATAGAAAAGAATCGTGGTTTCTTGGGTGTTTTTTATGATGTGACTAATTTATTTTCTGGAAGCAAGTACCCCACTACAAATCTGTACTTTCATCCAATTTTCTTGTGCTATAATTTCATAAAAAGGGGCTTTGATGATGAAAATGAGTGGATAAGGGAAGTGGATATGATGATGCTTGGGAAATTTGAGAAGTGTTAGGGAGAGTTTAGTATGATTCTGACAATAGCAGCTATATTTGATCCTCGATATAAACTCCAGTTTGGGGACTTTTCATATAAGAAAATTTATGGGCCTGGTTCTCGTCAGTTTTTTCAAGTCAAAGAAAAGTTAAATGCTCTCTTTAAAGAGCATTCTAAGGTTTGTGCCGATTGTGAGAACAAGGTGATTGCATCTACAAATGCAAAGGCTAGTGAAACGATCACCAATGAAATACACAAGGAAATGATGGAGGTAAATTATATTTTATACAATTGTAGTTGCTTTTGATTCTATTTCTTTTATTACTTATAAATTATTTTGCTTTACAGAAGTTTGCTGATCTTGATCATGAGTTTGGGTTGAGTCAAAAAATATCTCAATTGGATCGTCACTTAGAAGAACCAATCATGGATGTCAACAGTAATCTGGATATTCTTGCTTATTGGATAGGGAATCAGTACAAATATCATCAAGTGGCTGCAATGACACGTGATGTTTTGAGTATCCCTATAACCACAGTGAGTTCAGAATCCATGTTTAGTGTTGGTTCGAGAGTTCTTAATCAATACCGTAGTTCCCTTATTTGTGCCAGAGATTGGATTTTAGACAAATAAGGTATTCATTTTTTTCATTTTTAATCTTATACATATTGATATTATTTGATTTCTTTTTCCATTATTCTTACATTCAACTTGTAGGTTGCAATGAGGCAGTATCAACGAACGATTTAGTGGGTGACATAGAAAGTCTTAGTATTGAATTTTTTAGCGAATGAATTGAATTTTGAAATATTTTATGAGATTGATTGATGAATGATTTAAACTTTGTAGTTTTTGTAAGGATTGGTTGGTGATTTTGATGGATATATTATTGGTTGGTGATTTTCGTTGATGATTGATTGGTTGCTCGTTATATTGATGTAGTTTTATTAGATTTTAATGTTGTTAGTTTTTATTTATATCGGGTCGTTGATACGCATTTTCTTTGACACAAAATGGACCGCAATAATAAAAACAACGATCTCAGGGACTAGGTGTAAAGAAACATCGTTAAGCACTAATTTGTATCGATATCCCCATTGTCTAGCCAAACAACACAAGAGAAGGTTTCTAATCTACTGAACTTTAAATTAGCAGAAAGCAAGATGGGAATTCTAGGATCATGTCACAA
>AYJT01041739.1:0-14817 GCA_001278415.1 Ocimum tenuiflorum
GATCAAGGTAAGTGTCCGATAACTTGTTCTTGTTTACTTGTCGACTTCATTTATGATCTTTGTATCGAGGCAGGGTGTCAAGAGTTCTCATTAGATCTTCTCACAAATTGAGAAAGTGATGGTTGATCGATCCCTATTGATGAAAGAGCTGGAATAGATTATGCGAGAGCCGGATGAAGCTATGAAGAAGAGGGACGAGGATATGAACTACTGGTCCTTGGTCGACACCGCACGAACCAAGGCTGAGCAGGGCTTAGCCTAGGCCCTCGAGGAGAACACAGGGCTTAGCCTGGGCCCTCGAGGAGACTCAAGACTCGTCTGCAATTAAATATCAATTCTTCAATTCGTAATCGTTGTTCACAACATTAACCCTAGAACCCCACAATTATTCTACCTACTCATAATCAAGAAAATTAAATAGAAAAAAATGGAAGAAATCACTAACATGCTCATGAATTCAAAGATAAGAAGTTCTACAATATTCTATGAAAGCGAATTAAAGAAACTTACAAGAATCTAGATGAAAGCAATAAGAATCCAACAATCCAACTATCACAATCCGGAAGGCAAGAAAAATCTAATCTAAAAAGTATATAAGTGTATTCTATTCTAAACCTCAGATAAAGCCATAAAAGATAGAATAAAAGCTCTAAATCCACCATAAGAACCCCTATTTATAGGTTCGGGGTGAAATTAGCCCAAGAAATTACTCAGTCGTCAACCGACAGAACTGAGCCATCGACCTATGGCTCAGCTTAATGCTTCCAACCGCCGCGCGAAAGGTCTCAACCGGTGACCCAAGAATACGGCGAAACTTGTCTAATCGACAGGAATTGAGCGAATGCTCGACGGAAGCACGACCGGCGACCTGAGACCTTCCACACCATTGCCTGATCGATGGCAACATGACCGGCGGTCGCCGGTTTGGAACGGCGATCCAAAACTCTTCCAAAACTTCATTTATCAACCCAAAAACCTACAAAACAAAGGAAAACAAGACTGAAACACAAAAAAAAAAGCAAAACCATGATAACCAGTCGAAAATGACAAACCACAATTAGTAAACATTCAAAAAGACTAATTATCTTACTCTCAAACTTGAACAATTGAACATCCTCGATCAATAAAAGAACTCAACCGCAACAATTCAACATCTATCTACATATTTTAATTCAAGAAAATCAACAATCAATTAACCATTTTTCAAAGTTAAACGAGCTCATCAGAATTTACCTCACAAAGGAAATAATTGAGATTCGCACACCACACTCAACAAAGAGAAAGAATCGTGTTTACACTCATCTTCAAGATTTAAAGCAAGTATGACGTAGATTTACCTCTTATCTATTCTCTCCACAGTTCCAAAGTAGGTTCAACTCTAAGATAAAAAAAAGGTCTTTAAAAGGTTGTTTATGTTGTTATATAGTGAGGGGTAGGATGTTTTTTCCTAAAGGACTAAAAACCACCCCCAAACTTATAATGAACTCACAAATTCAATCCAAACCCGTACTCTATTCTTTTACTCTAGATACCCACTTATTCACTTTCTATTTTTTTTTAATCAATGGCTAAAATAAATTGATTGGACCATCGTGTTATTTTTCTAATGTGGGTAGCTTCAAACATATAACAACCTATCAACAAAAATCCACACTTTAAACAACAATTTCCCCTCCCAAACTTAGCCTTTAGGTTATAACCAAAGGATAAAAACACTAAGAAAGGCTCAACAGGCAAGCAAAGGTTGAACTTTTTAAAGGTAGTGTATGGATAACGGCTACGAAAGAACATGCCTAAAATTATTTCTAAAAATAAACCTACAAGACCATTTCTAGATAGAATTCAGTCAAACATCTTGGCACACAACGAAAGCTGCATGAATCATATGCAATAAGGCTCAAAATCTCATTGCTTAAAAGTTATTGCTACGAGCTCAATTCAACAAAGATCAATACTATTAATCCAAAATCAATCTAAATTCACAACCACATCAAGAATCCATCATCAAACAGACAACATCAAGTTAAGTGATCATAATTAATCCTCTTTTAATGTTAAACTCTCACCACCAAGTTCAGAATTGACAAACACACAAACTTATTCGACACGAAGTGGGAGCAAGTTTGAGAAGACAAAATAAGTTATTGAAGGGTCACAAAAAAGCATGCAAACACACAAGAAAGCATTTAGACATTGGGTTGCCTCCCAACAAGCGCTTATTCTTAACGTCGTTGGCTCAACGCTCCTTAACATTTCTCATGAGCATTGTTAGAAGGGCCAGGACGATACGGATTAGGAGGAAGATTATGATGAGAATCAGCAGGAGTATTATAATAGGCTATATTTCCCAAAGAAATTGCATTGATTTGATTTTTCAGATTTGGTTAGTGTCACTAGGGAATTGCCCCGGTTTGTGCTAACTGGTCATTGCCCTGGCAATTTGGCTAATTTGGCTCTCAATTATTTGCATATGTTTCGTGAGGGCATGCACGTCTCCTTCCATTTATTTAAATCTTGTTATTTGAGAATTAGAAGCATTAGGAAGATTAGGAGCATCATTAAAGTAATGATGCTGCTGATTCTAAAAATTTTGAACATGTAGGTTTCCACGGGGTGAATTCTCAATTCTTCCTTAATTCTGTGGATTTCAATCCACAATCATTCCATTATGAATAGTGAAATTGGGAGGAGGCATAAAGGCGTTATGCGGATTCCCACTAAGAAAAATATGGATGGTTGAACCGATAGTTTGGATTGTAGACCGCATTTCCTTGCGGGTATGTGATCCTCGGTTATTGATAATTACTGACATAATTCATATGAACCGGATAAGTGGGTTCAACCTCCACTTCATGGGGTGCATTATTTAATGGAAGAATTTGAGGCAGCTCTCTCACTCTTTGAACATAAGAGAATTCTTCTCGCAAACGAGCTACTTCCGTAGCTAAAGAGTTGGTATTATCTATGGTAGCTATTGGATGAACCGTCACAGCTTGAGAGCACTGCGTTGGCCAACTAGCAGAGTCGCTAGCCATATTCTCAAGGATATGTCCTGCATCTTCCGGAGTTCTCTTCATGAGAGACCCGCCGGCCGAAGGTTGACAAAAGCCATGGTCTCAAGATTCAAACCACGGTAGAATTGGCACACCTGCTGTGATTGAGAAAACCCATGGCAAGGACATCGATGCAACATTTCACAGTGCCTATACCAAGCTTCATGAAACTACTCATCGACACGTTAGGTAAAAGATGCTAGCTCAACTTGCTCGGCAAGAATAACAGCCGAAGGGAAGAATTTAAGAAGAAACTTGGATTGGAGTTCTTCCCAAGTTCTGATCTGACTCTTGTCCAAATTGCGGTACCACAACCGCACACTATCCCGAAGTGAGTAAAAAGAAAAGTTTGAGTTTAATTTGGTTATGAGGAACCCCGTTCAGTTTGTACGAAAATGCAATTTCAAGAACTTGGTCTATATGAGCATTGGTCTAAACCATTGTAGGCTTCATTTTGGACAAGCTGGACAACTATGCCTTTCAACTCGAAGTTGTTAGCATCAACACCATACTGAAAACTAGCATATCTATGATCCTCCAGACGAGGTGTAAAGATAGCCTCAAGAGTTTTTCGAGGAATAGGAATGGCATTGTATTGTACCACCTGTTGAGGATTATCATGTAACAACCCGACCTCCCTGGCCAGGACGCTACCATGGGACGGAAGAGTAATCACATTATAATACGAGATTGGACAATTGATCATTAAACATTTATACAAAAGAGTGAAAAGTAAAGGAATATGATGTTATAGAGAGTGAACGAAGTTATAGTCGGTTATAGAGGTGAATAAGTTAGGTTACAGAACCTACATAAATAGAATGCGTTCAACTACAGACATTGAATCAATTGTTTAGTAACAAGAAGCATGGTTGAAGAATACATATGACGATGTCCTCTCCACGACGATAATCATCTCTAAATAATTTCTTAAACTCAACGCCTTCCTCTCCTCATGATGCCTAACCTGTACATTTAGAAAGATATGCAGGACGTGAGTACAAAGGCAATCAGTGGACACATCGCCAAAACATACATTATATATGAAAATTCAACACAAGTACATGGAATCCCATGAGTTTTTGTATCATGAAATCCACTCGTGTTCATCAAATCATTTTGTTTAGTTCGGCATTTAATTCATCAATGAGCTCATATTTCATTCATCACAGCAACCACTCTGCATAAATAAAAGTGATATGTGGAGGAGACCTCTTCACACAGTCACGGTGCTCCCATTATATTAGGGTCAAATTCCAAACATAATGCCACCCACACTGCACAAATCTTGCCTACTCATCAGAAGAGAAGAGCCGAATCGTAAATAAGTACCAACACCCGTTGGTCTCACCCTACCAATTTGCTCGACTCGGGTGTATAGAGAGAATAGACTTATATTATGCAAAACAACTAAGTGCTGACAAATCGAGCTAGCAAACAAAGCATAGTTTAGAGATTTTCATAAACATAGGCAAGTTGAGTTATTTTGTATATATATATATACCCAAAAGTCCACCTCACGTCCTAGCTAAGCTCAATGGTATGCGGGCGGAAAATGCTCAACAGCACCCTCAATGAGACGAACACCTTCACAAAATCTCGGACTGACTACTATATCGAGTTACTAATAATGGTGTTCTAATTATACATAGTGTATCTCATAAGCTACGGATTTTAATTATTTATGCAGAGCGGAGATACGGTTGACTACTGGAGATGTCAATGGGTTCAAAGAATTCCTCAGGTTAGGATTTAAGTCAATGTTTTATATTGTACCAATGCAATCATTCGGTTGTGAAGTGGAATTAAACAAGATGTCGATGAAATAAAAAGAAAGGAATGTTTGTTTTGTTGGAAAAGTGGCTAAGCAAAGTATGAGTGATGATTCTTCAGGGTTTTGGGATCATTGATGGTTGTTGGTAAGGTTACGAATAGGTTAGGTGTTGGATTGGATTGTGTATGAAACAAGAAGTGGGTTATGAAAGGATCAGATAGGGTCGATCAGGTGTGAATCTTGGATTAGGAATGGATCGAGATGGATGATCGAGTGATCTAAATTTTTGGCATCGATCGAGTCAATCAAATGGTTGATCGAGTCGATCGGGGTTAAGAAACATGAGATCGATCGAGGCTTGCATCGATGGAGTCAAAAAGGTCTTGATCAGGTCGATCGAGTCAATCGATTTTGAATTTTGGAGGTCGATCAAAAGTTGGATTTGGTCGAACAAAATTTGGGGATGATCTGGTCGATCATAAATTGATCGAGTCAATCATTAGGGTCAATCAGACTCTGGATTGAGGCAAAAGGCTTTTTTGGAAAAATTCAAGTGTTCTTGATCGATTAAGTCGATCTTCAAATGTGATCGTGTCGATCTTTAAGTTTTTGGGTGTGTTCTTGATGTTCTTGATGGATCGAGTCGATCGGGGTTTTGATCAGCTCGATCTTATCAAGTCGATTAGGCTCTGATCGAGTCGATTACATGCCCAGAATACTCTCGGGAATTTTTGTCGTTTTCGTGTTTTTGGTACAAATCTCATAATGAAGGTATCAATAGGTTCTGAATATTCAAACTAAGGATCCTAGGTGGTCCAAACCAACATACAATCATTCCAAGGCATCAAATGAGAGTCATGAAAAATTAGGATTTTGGATTTAATGGCTCAAATCATGATGAAATGAAATGTCAAGCTTGAGAATGATACTTACGTTTATAAATAAGCATCATTACAGATTTTTAACAAGGAATGATCATGATTTTCAAGAAAGAGAAAAAATGTTGGGCTAGGGTTTTCACCTTAGAAATGCTATAATCCTATTTGTGATGATAGCTAGCACTCTCGTCAATCTTTCCCCCTTCAATTCGATGTGTTCGATGATATTTGGCTTGTGAAATTTTCTGAGTGTTGGTCGAGAAATGAATTCGCAAGAGCTTCGCTATATTTTTGAAAGGTGGGAATGAGGGAGGGGTGCCCTCTTATTTATAGGAGAGAGGGTGGGAATGGAGACAAAACTGATGACACGAGCGAGTTATTTTCTATCTCCGACCCAATACGCGACTTATCAATTTTCTGATTTTTATTTCCGATCAAGCTAACGTAACCAAAAATAAATCATTAACTGATAAATCACAATCTTTTGAAATCTCGGGTCATGCTCGACTACTTATGGTTATAACATAATCAACACCGACAGTTTTCCTGATAAAACTTATAACTGCAATATCTTTTGCTACGGATGTCCGATTGGAATTATGAAACCACTTCTGGAATCCTCTCATCATAATCTATCATTTTAAATCGTAATAAAATCAATTTAAGCAAGTTACTGTGTGACTAATTAATCGCTCATTATAGACCGATTATTATTATAACAATTATAATTAATGAAAATAGAATACAAGGTGTTACATTCTGCCCACCTTACAAAACTTTCATCATTGAAATTTGCTAGGCTGACTGTAACAATTCTGGGTACTTCTCTCGCATCTTGGCCTCTAATTCCCATGTGGCTTCCTCGGTCCCATGGTTCCTCCACAGAACTTTCACTATGGGTATTTCTTCGTTCCTTAACTGTTGGATCTTTCGGTCTAGGACTACTTCGGGTCTCTCTTCATACTGTAATTATGGGGTAAGGGTTACTTCCTCTTGCCTAATCACATGCTTGTCATTGTATAGATACTTTCTTAATTGGGACACGTGAAAATGTTGTGGACATTTCTGAGGCTTGGCGGCAATGCTAACTTGTAGGCGGATGCTCCTACTTTCTCAAGTACCTCATAGGGTCCAATGAATCCTGGTTTGAGTCTTCCCGTCACACCAAACCTAATAATTCCCTTTGAAGGTGATACCTTGAAGGAGACCTTATCTCCAAACTCAAAACTTAACTCAGTCCTCCTTGTGCCTGCATAAGACTTCTGCCTATCCTGAGCTTCCTTAATGCGATCACGAATGTTTCAAACTATTTCTATCATCTCAGCTATGGCATCAGGACCAAGCACTTTCTTTTCTCCTAATTCATCCCAATGAGTGGATATCGACATTTCCTTCCATACAGTACCTCATAAGGTGCCATTCCAAAAGTTGACTGATGATTGTTATTGTATGCAAATTCTATTAACGATAGAATCTTTTCCCACTTATCTCCTCGGTCTAGTACAATGTCCTAAGCATATCTTCTAGGATTTAAATGGTTCTTTCCGATTGCCCATCTGTCTGAGGAGGAAAGGCGGTACTGTAACTCAAGTGAGTACCTAGTTCCTCTTGCATACTTTTCAAAAATCTCAATGTGAACTTGGCATCTCGGTCAGACGTGATGTACACCATGAAGTCTTACAATTTCTCTGGCATATAGCTCTGTGAGTTTGTCTAACCCATATGTGACCTTAATGGGAAAAAAGTGTGCACTCTTAGTCAAATCGTCCACAATGACCCATATGGTTATGTTTTCTTTTTGTGACTTCGGCAGACTAGTCACAACATCCATGGTAATGGGATCCCATTTCCATTCTAGGATTTTCAATGGTCGCAGCTTCCCATATGGACGCTGAAGTAAAGCCTTGACTTGCTAGCAAGCCAGACATCGTTCCACAAATGATGCCACATCCTTTTTCATTCCATCCCACCAAAATGTCTCCTTCAGGTCTCGGTACATCTTGGGACTCCCGAGATGTGTTGTTGTGTATGGGTTTCATGGGCCTCTGTTAAAATCTCCTCTTTCAATACCCCATCAGTTGGTACATAAATCCATCCTTCAAAGAGTATGGCGTTTACTGCTACCTCGTAGTACCTCTCAACTTGCTGAGCCCTAAACCTTAGTCTTATCCTTTCAATCTCCACTTCCTTAGTCTGGGCTTCTATAATTCTTGTCCTTAAATCTGGGCGAACTACCAAAGCGGCGAGTGAGCTCGCGGCTGGTTTGGAGGCTATTACCCCTTCTATTCTTAACTTTTCAAATTCCCTCATCATCTTCTCCTCATGAGTTAGAAGGGTATACATCCTCAAATCAATCTTGCAGCTTATAGCATCTGCAATGGTGTTAGCTTTTCCTGGATGGTAATTTATAGACAGGTCATAAATCCTTAACCAACTCCAATCACCTTCTCTGTCTCATATCAAATCCTTCTGCTCGAAGAAATATTTGAGACTCTTATGATCTATGAAAATTGAGCATCGAACTCCATAGAGATGGTACCTTCAAATCTTTAAGGCATGAACTATGGCTGCGAGTTTTAGGTCATGAGTCGGATAATTCACTTCATGTGGCCTCAATTGACTTAACGAATAAGCTATGACCCTTCCACCTTGCATAAGGACACATCCTAACCCACTCTTTGAGGCGTGAATATATACCTCATAATCCTTCTCGGATTCATGGACTACTAATACTGGGAATGTGGTCAATCCCTTTTTCAGTTCATGGAAGCTGTTCTCACAAGTTGCAGTCCATCCAAACTTTATCCCTTTTCCTAATAATTGGGTCATCGGCTTAGCTATCTTTTAAAATCCTTCTATAATTTTTCGATAATAGCCAACTAGTCCTAAGAAGCTTCTAATCTCATTAGGATTTGTCAAATTCTTCCACTCCTTCACCACTTGTACCGTTGCAAGATCAACTTTGATTATATTCTAACGATCCGACTGTCACAATCCGAAAGGAAAGATAAATATAATCTAAAAAGCATATAAGTGTATTCTATTCTAAACCTAAGATAAAACCATAAAAGATAGAATAAAAGCTCCAAAGTCATCCATAAGAACACCTATTTATAAGCTTGGGGTGAAATTAGGTCAAATACTCGTGATTAGGCCGAAAAGCCTGTGAAATTACTCGGTCATCAACCGATGGCACCGAGCCATCGATCGATGGCTCAGCTCGATACTTCCAACCACCGCACGACAGGTCTCAACCAGCGACCCGAGAATACGGCAAAACTGGTCTGATCGACAGGAACTGAGCCGACGCTCGACGGGAGCATGGCCAACGACCCGAGACCTTCCACAACATGGCTTGATCGATGGCAACACAAGCAGCAACCCAAAACTCTACCAAAACTTCATTTATCCACCTGAAAAACCTACAAAACAAAGGAAAATAAGACCGAAACACCACACGAAAGTAAAACCATGATAATCAGTCAAAAATGACACAAACAAGGACTCAAACAACAACAAAATACAATCAAAACACATGTAAAAAGATCGATTATCATACTCCCAAACTTGAAGGATTGAACATCCTCGATCAATAAAAGAACTCAACCACAACAACTCAACATCTATTGTACAAATTTCAATTCAAGACAATCAACATATTCATAAACTCATATCAACAATCAATTAAACCATTTTTCGGAGTTAAACGAGCTCGTCAGAATCTACTTCACAAAGGAAATAATTCAGATTCGCACACCACGCTCAACAAAGAGAAAGAACCGTGTCTACACTCATCTTTAATATTTAAAATAAGTATGACGTAGATTTACCTCTTCTACTCTCCCCACAGTTCCAAAGTAGGTTCAGCACAAAGATCAAAAAGGTTTTTAAAAGGTTGTAATGTGGCTATATAGTGAGACATAGGATGTTTTTACTAAGTGACTAAAAACCACCCCCAAACTTATAAGGAACTCACAGATTCAATCCAAACGTGTACTCTATTATGTTTACTCTAGCTACCCACTTATTCACTTTCCATTTTTTTCATCAATGCTAAAATCAATTTATTGGACCATCGTGCTATTTTTTTATGTGAGTAGCTTCAAACATATAACAACCTATTGAAAAAAAATCCACGCTTTAAACGTCAATTTCCCTCCTCCCAAACGTAACCTTTAGGCTATAAAAGAATCAAAACACTAAGAAAAGCTCAATAGGCTAGCAAGGGTTGAACTTTTAAAGGGTAGTGTATGGATATCGGCTATGAAAGAACATGCCTAAAATCATTTTTGAAAGTAAACCTACAAGACCATCTTAATACAGAACCAAGGCAAATCATACACAACAAGTCAAACATCTTGGCACACTCAAAATGAAAGCTGTTGAATCAAATGCAACAAGGCTCAAAATCTCATAGCTTAAAAATTATTCATATGAGCTCAATTCAACAAAGATCAATAGTATTCGTCCAAAATTAATCTGAATTCACAACCACAATAAGAATCCATCATCAAACTGACAACATCAAGTCAAGCTATCATAATCAATCCTCTTTCAATCTTAAACTCTCATCACCAAGTTCAGAAGTAACAAATAGAAACATGCACAAATAACAATCAAACATACAACCTTTAATAATGACCTCCATCCTTCCTCTCCCAAAATTATTCGACACGAAGTGGGAGTAAGTTTGAAAAGACAAAATAAGTTATTAGAGGGTAACACAGAAGCATGCCAACACACAACATTGGGCTGCCTCCCAACAAGCAGCTTTTTTTAACGTCGTTGGCTCGATGCTCCTTAACATTTCTCATGAGCATTGTTAGAAGGGTCAGGAAGATGTGGATCAGGAGGAAGATTATGATGAGAATCAGCATGAGTACTATGATGGGCTTCATTTCCCAAAGAAATTGCATTTATTTGATTTTTCAAATATGGTTCAGTTTCACTGGAGAATTGCCCCGGTTTGTGCTGACTGGTCATTGCCTTGGCAATTTGGCCAATTTGGCTCTCAATCATTTGCATATGTTTTGTGAGGGCATGCACATCCCCTTACATTTTTTCAAATCTTGCAGTTTGAGAATTAAAAGCATTCGAAAGATTAGGAGCATTACTAAAGTTCTGATGCTGTTGATTCCAAAAATATTGAACATGTGGGTTTCCAGAGGTTGGATTCTCAATTCTTCCTTGATTTTGTGGATTGGATCCACAATCATTCAATTATTCAC
Source organism: Ocimum tenuiflorum (assembly GCA_001278415.1). NCBI lineage: Eukaryota > Viridiplantae > Streptophyta > Magnoliopsida > Lamiales > Lamiaceae > Ocimum > Ocimum tenuiflorum. The sequence continues at coordinate 10,934 of AYJT01041739.1, forward strand.
AGTGAAACTGGGAGGAGGCATGAGGGCATTATGCAGATTCGCATAAGAAAAATTGGGATGGTTGAACCGATCATTTAGACTGTAGACCGTATTCCCTTGCAAGGTATGTGATCCTCGGTTGTTGATAATTACTGAATTAATTCACATCATCTGGATAAGTCGGTTCAACCTCCACTACACAGGGTGCATTATTGAATGGAAGAATTTGAGGTACCTCTCTCGCCCTTTGAACATGAGAGAATTCTTCTCGCAGGCGAGCTAATTCTGTAGCCAAAGAGTTGGTATTATCTATGGCAGCTATTGGTTAAACCATCACAGCTTGAGAGAGCTGCGTTAGCCAACTAGCAAAGTCGCTAGCCATATTCTCAATGATCAAAATCGAACATCAACATGAAGTGTCCTACCTGGTTTTCCAATGTCGTTGTAGTAAAGAAGAAGAATGGAAAAAATAGGGTTTATGTTGATTTCACCAATTTAAAAAAAGCATGTCCTAAAGACCCGTTTCCCTTGCCCCATATTGACGTTATGGTTAATACCATGGCCGGTCACGAGTGTAAACTTTTCTGGATGCTTTTTTCAGTTACAATCAAATTTTATTGTATCCAGAGGTTTAGGAAAAGACTGCATTCATTACTATTCTAGGAATTTATTATTATAAGGTTATGCCTTTCGGGCTAAGAATGCAGGGTTAACCTACCAGAGATTGGTGAATAAAATACTTGAAGAGTAGATCGGCAAGACGATGGATGTTTACGTCGACGACATGTTGGTGCAGTCCCTTAAGGTTATTGATCATCTAAACTATATAAAGGAAAGTTTTGACATCATCCACAAATATAATATGAATCTCAATCCCATTAAGTGTGCCTTTGGAGTGACCTCAGGTAAGTTCCTTGGTTGTTTGGTCAATCTTAGGGGAATAGAAGTTGATACCGTCCACATCGCTGTGATCCAAAAGATTCAATGGTCGGATAATTCAAAAATTGTGCAACGATTAATTGGACACCTTGATGCCCTTAGCCGATTCATTTCCAAGTACCCCGAATGTATTAATCCTTTTTCGCAATCTTAAAGAAGGGGATTAGCTTCAGCTGGTCAGCTGAGTGTGATGTTGCTCTGGAAGAGTGGAAGCAATATCTAGCAACACCTCATCTACTAGGTCCTTCTATAATATTTTTTCATATTGGATATCACTATGGGTGCAGTTCTAATCAAGGAAGTTGGAACCAAGCAATACCCAATCTATTATACAAGCAAATCAATGCTCGGGGCTGAGTCGAGGTACCCCACTATGGAGATGCTTGTGCTCGCATTGGTGGTGGTCTCCCGGAAACTCAAGCCATATTTCGAAGCACACCCAATAATGGTGGTACTCTCTTATCCCCTCAAAGCTATGTTGGCACGGTCGGAGCTAATGGGTCGGCTAGTAAAGTGGAAAGTGGAGCTTAAAGGATACGGATTGACATTCGAGTCCAGAACGGTGATCAAATCTCTGGTATTAGCTGGTTTCCTTGACAATTACTCTATGGCTCTACAGGTCGAAGCTGAAAAGGAGATCCACTCAATGGAAACTCAGTGGGAAACCAGGCTATGGGAGCTCAACATTGATGGAGCTAGCAATGTGCATGGTAACAGAGTCGGAATCCCTCTAAGGAGTCCAGATGGCTATATGTTTGAATGAGCGGTCAGGATGGACTTCGATGTTACAAATACTGAAGCCGAGTATGAGGCACTCATTACCGTGTTGAGACTAACTCAAGAATCGCAAGTTCGGCAAGGTCAGGTAAAAAGTGATTCTCAATTAATCATTTATCAACTACTTGGAGAATTTTAGGTTAAGGAGTCCAAAATATTGCCATACCATGAGCTAGCGAAGGAACTATCGGTCGAGTTTGAGCTATGTACGTTCAAATATGTACCCCGGGACAAGAATGCTCATGCAGATACGTTAACTGGCTTGGCGTCTGTGGCCGAGGCAATTGGGGCTCGACCTGTACCCTTGCTGGTAGCAAGGTGGCTGACTACCCAAAGAACTCAGCAAGTTAAGACGGTGGTGAACTGTTAGATGGAACCAATTAAGTTATATTTGCAAGGCCAGTGACCATACAACCAAATTGAAGCGCAGAAGTTAGGTAGAAAGGTAGCACGATTCACACTTCTAGACGGTGTACTTTTCAAGCGATCGCTCTCTAGTATAATGTTTCGTTGTGTTAGTGATGTGCAAGCATAGGGTATCCTAGGTGAGATCCGTGGTCGAGATTGTGGAAACCACTCGGGAGACAGATCATTAGCTCATAAAGTCATCTCCATTAGAAACTCTGGCCAACATTGCATCAAGATGTGCAATCCCATGTCAGATCTTATAACGCATGTCAAAGGTTCCAGCACAATATCCATAGGAATGCAGAACCTCTGCACTATTCTATGCATAAGCAAGCTACTACGTGGCTCAGGTCGGAAAGAGTTCATCTTGTTAGCAATAGACTATTTCTCTAAGTGGGTCGAAGCGGAGGCTCTAGCTGGAATTCGGGAGCAGGTAGATAATCAAGTTTTTATGGCGGAATATCCTGTGTTGTTTTGGGATCCCAGCTGAGATTAAGACGAACAACAGACCTCAATTCATCTGGAAGAGGTTACGAGAATTCTCAGATCATTGTAAGATTAAACTAATGTTTTCTTCCCCTAAGTATCCTAAGGCCAATGAACTAGTCGAATCCACTAATAAAATATCATCTTGACACTGAAAAAGAAGTTAGGACCTCATAAAACCTTGTGGGTGGAAGAATTACCTGTTGTCCTATGGTCATACTGGATGACTGCTTGCACCGCTACGGGTTCTACTCCATTCAACCTAGTTTACGGGACTGAAGTTGTTCTACCCACTGAACTTGACCAACCAATAGTCTGAGTGATCAAAGATGATGAACGTGAGAATGAAAGATGACTAATTATCGAGCTCAAACTAGTTGATGAGAAAAGAGATATTGCAGCCCAGCGGATTGAACAACGTAATCGCCAGTTAGCTAGATATTTTAATCGTGACATAAGGTTAAGATCCTTACAGGTAGGAGACTTAGTCCTACGAAGTGTATTTCAAAGCACTTGAGAACTGAATGCTGGGAAGCTAGCTTCTATCTGGGAAGGCCCTTATGTTATGTTTGAAGTAACTGGAATCGAGGCTTACTTGTTTCAGACCCTAGATGGGGAGGAAGTTCATAGCTTCTGGAATGTAAAGCACTCAAAGAAATACTATTCCTAGAAGGTATTCTCTACCATGCTACCTATTTACTCGACTATGTGTGTCAAAATGAGAGGTGCGTTCTTTACTCTTCCCTCATTCAAATTTTCCACACTTCTAAGAATTTACTAACTTAAGCATCGGAGGGAGATGCCGAAAGACATCGCCCGCCCTCACTTGTCTCTATGTACACAGAAAAGCAAATAAAGCAGAAATTCAATCATATAAGATCCAGCAGATAAGCAGCAACCATACGATCATCATATTAAAGTGTAAAAATATTCATAAAAGCATCCATGCGTCTCAAACATACCAATAAAAATAAAATGTAAATATTGTCTTGAAACAGAAACTTAAATAGTTTTAGATCTCAGGGGTGGGGTAGTGGGTTTCTCCATTTCCCGGGGGACTCCTTTAGTCACAGCGGCGGTGGTGGAAGGAGAGCGTGCTCTGCCAATCTCCTTGAGAATGTTCTCGCCAACCTGGTCAGGAGGGTCCAGGCGTCTTCGGCTGCCTCTGGTGGATCTAAGAAGCTCAAGTCCAAGTGTGTACTCCTTCAACACCTCCTGCTTGAACTCCTCACATATTGCCTCATTTAAATCATCAACCACCAATTTAAACGACGGGAGTTTACACATGGCGTGGG
>AYJT01041772.1:0-15857 GCA_001278415.1 Ocimum tenuiflorum
AGTCATCGATTTCATGCTCATGTACATGCAAATTTTGAGAAGCTAAAGTTACCTCATCCTTACTGAGGTGAGTGCGGTTTCAGCTTCTTCTTGGATATCATCCATAAAAGCGACAGTTGTTCCCCGTCATCTTCTGAACTGCAGGCTGAATTAGTCTCTACGACTTCATCGTCGTAGGCTAAGTCTAGCATGTTCGTTCTTGAAAGCATGGTTTCTGCATAAGCTTTAGACACCCTTTTTTTGAAGCTCTTCTTGAGCTTTGCTCTTTCCTCCTCACTAACCTTGGGACAGTCAAATTTTAAATGGTTAGGGGAGTTGCATTTAAAACAGGTTCTCTGTTGCCTTCTAAAGAACTGTGGCTTTTTCTCTTCATCAACTTGAGCTTTAAGCTTGGGTTTCTCAAGCTTTTTCATCAGAATCCGCATCTGATCTTCCAGCTCTTTTACAGTGCTGACTGGGTTCTTCTCAGTTGAGGCTAAAGGTCTTTCGACGGTTACAACTACTGGAGCTGTAAACTGGGGTTTCTACTGCTTTCTTGGAGAGAATTTCTTCTTTACGAAGAGAGCAGCATCTTCTAGCTTTGCCAACTGTTGGGACTCTTTCCTTACCTCATGCTCATTTAATCGAGCAAGATCAAACTCGTGTGCCTGCAAGGAGTTGAACACATCCTTTGTGGGTAGCTTCGACAGATCTCGCTCCTTCAGAGTGGTGACTTTGACGAACTAGTCTTCTTTTGGAATGCAAGCCAAGATAGGTTCTCCCCAGAGCTGAGAGCTCACTGACAATTGAGTTGAACCTGGCCTCCATCTGCACAATAGATTCGCCTTTTAGCATGGCAAATCATTCATATTTTTCCACGCAAACCTGAAGCTTGTTGCGTGTGATTTGTTATGATTCTTTGCAAAGATCCTCAAGGAAATCCCAGATTTCCTTAGCCGACTCGCATTTCTCCGCGTTCTTCATATGTTCTTCGTCGAGCGTGGAGAAGAGAATATCTTGGGTCAGATATTCCAGTTGATGTCGTCTTTTATCATCAAAAGTACATTCTACATGGAGTTTCTCGACGTATTCCGGTTGGTCGGTAGATATACGGTTGGTGTTAACTTTTTAGATTCTGATGGGACCCTCTTCAATCACCAACCACATATCCTCATGCTGGCTGAGGAGATGAGCTTTGACGCTTCTCCTCCCACTGGTATAGTTTTCCACAGAAAACTTGGGAAGCTGGGTAGATGCCATCTGTAATGTCCTTGCAACAAAAAGAGCTCAAAGAAATATGGAACTGGTCCGAAGTGACACTAAACAATTCATCTTTTAGACCAACTGCTCTAATACCACTTGTGGATCCCAGATCAGAGATACATAATTTGCGGAAGCATTAAAGATAGTTGCAACAATTAAAATAAGTTTTATCTCAGCTGACTCAGGGAAGGTCAGTTGGGCTTCTCAAAAATGTTGGTCGTTTAGTCAGTTAGGGTTAATTCCAAGTATACATCAACTACTGTGATGCAACTAAGTTTGAAGATATTTTAACAGGAATATAATAAAACAGTAAATAACATAGAATATATAGAGGTTCGGATCTGAAATATCCTACGTCCTCTCTTTCTTCAGATGAATGGAATTCCACTAATCGTTGTTATACACGGTGTGTTAACACGGTTTACAACTTAGATTCTTTTGTGACGAAGGACTTCGTCTTCCTCGGTCGCAGGCATGACAGATTGCAAAAGTTTTACCGGAGATTCATAAGCTTCTTGATCAGACAGATTTGAAGTTTTTAGTTGTCTTCAAGAACGATGTTAGTTCGTATGAATGGTTCTTTGATAAGGAATGTTATCAAAGAACTTCTCAGTATCCTCAGTTGTAATCTTCGGACCACTGGAGTGGTCTCGAGTTAAAAATTCGGAGTGAGCTAGAGGTTTGAATGCTTAGAGAGAGTAGCAGATTGTGTGCATGACTAACTTTTTCTTCCTTGAGTTGTTCCTCTTATTTCTAAGGGAGTGATTATAATAGTAGCCGTTGTGAGACAACGGATAAATCCTTCATTTCTGCCTTCTGAAAATGGAGTCGTTGCTTGTACTTGAAGCAGGCTTTCTACATCTTTATCTGCTGACAAATAGGATAAAGTTATTGTCCGCTGGACAATCACCGAGGGTAGGTTTCCTTTAAGGTACGAGGTGGTTGATCAGCTCTGCTTGTGTGTCTTGTCACTTCTGACATACTACCTAACCTCAGTTGTAACTGAGTGTTAAGGTTGACTTGGGTCTTGTCTTTATTTTCAAAGTGACAGTCAGTTGAACAAGATTCAGCTTTTGGAATTTTCTATTCCTTTTGCTCACTTTGCTGTCTTGTCAGATGTTTGACTATTAGCTCAGTTGTATTCCTTTCAGCTGCTTACTCAGCTACTTCATACAGCTGATTACTCAATTGTGGTTCTTATAGCTGATCATTCAGCTATAGTCCTTACAGCTAGATTATTAATAGCTGGGTACTTTCTGTAGCTTATGAGTTTCTTTACCATTTAGCTGATCGTTCTTAATTTTTTAGTTGGTTGCTGTCAGCTGCGTTATCCCATAGCTTGATCTGATAACTATGGTCTTCACTTCTTCAGGATTTAAAATATTATAATGGATAACCTACACAGGATTACATTTTAGTCTATGTATCATATATTTATGGTGTTTGTCATCATCAAATTTACACATAATTCCTAACAACTCAACTATGTGAAAATGAAAAATAGTATATAGCTAATTCTTTTAATAGATATAGATCAAAACATCATCATCTAAGAAATAAAAAAAAAAATTCTCAATAATAATTGAAGAAGTCAAATTAAACTAAAGAAAAATAAAAGAAATATTAATAAAAATGATCAAGTCAATGAAATAAAAGAGATTATTAATTTTGGGTTACAACCTTCTCAGATGCAAGAAATGAAAATAAAATGTTCAAAAAAACATATGAAGATTATACAAAACTTCCAAATACGTTATAAAGAAGAAAAAAAAGGAATATACATTTGAGTTACATGAGCAGTAATTTGATGTTTGATAACCTTATATTTGAGCAACAATAATAAAAGAAGCTACAGAATAATCAAGATCAAACAATAAAATTTGTGTGTAAATTATTCAACCATATTTAATGGTATTTTGTACGAATTTGTTTTACTATTTCAAAAGTACTATTTTAACGTTAATCAAATTCATTGGATACTTCTAGAGTTTTATTGAATAATATTTTTTTTAAAAAAATAACCACAAGTCTATATACTATTCGTCAAGACTTAATAAAGATTAATTGTTCGATTGGATGAATCCATTATTCCTTAATTTATTAATTTAGATCAGCAAATGCTATGATATTAGTATAGTAGTTTCTATACAACTAAATCACTAAAAAGATATAAAAGTTGTATTAGTTACAATTCAATTATTTTAAAATAGCGAAGGCACTACGTGCGTTTTACGTAATCCTACCTAGTAAATTATAAGCAAATCTGATTTATAATATAAAATAAGATTTATAATTAAAAAAAAATAATCATGCTCAAAAACACTGGCCCCAAATTGAAACCGTATTTTGTTCAAATGCGGAGGCTCGCTGTGTGTTCATTTGCGCTGTTGTCGTCTTCCTCGCCCACCAGCCATCGCCTCGCCGTTGTCGTCGCCCGCCACCGTGTGCTTCTTTTTCTACTCTGCTTCTTCTTCTACTTCAGACTTTGGGTTGGTTATTTGTTTTCAATTTTTCGACAAAAAAATTTCTCTCTTTTCTCCGTTTCCGACGGAAACTTTTCGTTCTTTCTCCTCCTTTTCCTTCCCACTCCTTATTTCCGAATCCTGAAGGCTCTGGTCTAGATCTATGAGGTTAAAGTGAGGCTGGCTTCTACGACAGCTTGCTGCAAAGGGATAAGCTCAGTGGGGACAGGTTTTTACAGACGAACCCGAGCCCCAGTCCGAGCTCGATCTTTCATAAAACTATTCAAGCCGAGCTCGATCATAGAAATTGAAATTCGACTGGAGCTCGATAAAAATCTCACGAACCGAGCTCGAGCATATTACTACTCGGCTCGGCTCGACTCAGTTCGATTACACCCCCAATCTTAAAAACTTTACCAATGATTGTGCCGATTTTCCGCAATATTCTCTTGTGATAACAATGGACCGGAAATCCGGGCAATGTAACCCATGCAACTATCCTGTCTATGGTGTCCAACTGGACATCAAAATCCACGCTGTCACGGTTGAACATGTTAGTAGTGTCCCATAATCACCCACGGTCCGTCCACGAACGCCGAGGTCGCTCCCTCCATCACATCGAACCTGACCAGATAGTATTGGTCCATCATGGATCCTTTCTTCATTATCGATCATACTCATTAATCGATTCTGCAATGCCGTGTAACTAATCGATTTTCCTATCAGTTTCACTACCACAACGTTGTTCCAAGGCTTCATGGTGTCTTCAGGGAATTGGGGCCAATGTTGTTAAAATTGCGATCCTGGCACGATCCTACAATCCCATATGAAAAATCAATCGTAGATCGCATAGGATCGATTTTTGTTGTAAGATCGGAGCAGGATCAGTGGAATCGCGTGGGATCATACGAGCTCGTGGATCCTTACTATCCCACAACAAGTACCTTATATATATATATATATAAATGCCAGAAGTTGGGTATACTACTTTGCAGTCGAGTTGGTTTGTGAGCATATTCTTAAACCTAGGGATCTTAAGTTCGAAACCCTCCCATCACATTTTAATTTGTTGTATGTGCATCCATTTTTCTTCTTTTCTTTCTTTTTTGCTAATGTTCACTCTTTATTTTTTCTTTCTAACTCCATAGTATACTTTTACAATTTTACGTGTATTATTTTATTTTTTGTAATAGATTTTTACGATTTTCTTTTTATTAACATTTTTTTTAAATTTTATGTTTTCATTTTTTTAATTACTGTCATCTTCATTTTTTTTAATAATTTTATTTTCTTTCACCTTTTCTCTCCCTCACCCTCTCTTCCAGTTTTGATTATGTTCTAACTAATATTATTCATTCTATTTTTGTATTTCATTATACTTGCAATTTTTTATTAAAATTCTTTTTTTTAATTTTTAATTTATAATTTTTCATCTTTTTGCTCTTTATAATTCTATTTGTTCTATATTTTTTAATATATGATTCATGCTACTTTTTAATTGAGTTTGATAAGTTTTAATATCAAAATAGTTATCTTGAACTTTTAAGATGTTCTACTTGAGGTTAATTTTTTTTGTAGAACCATTATCAAAGATAAATTGGATGTGGATTGTTTGCCTACTTACTGTAACCATCGAAATATACTTCTTAAGTTCAAAATTTTTTTTGTTCAATGTTCGTCCCATATATATAGTTGTCTATATTGCTAAATTGTTATTTTGGACTACTTGTAGTAAGTCACTTAAGCTAAGTAATGATTATTGAATTTAAAATATTTATTTTTATAAAATCGATCTGATCTCACCCCCTAAAATCGATCATGCATGGAATCCCGATCCTAAAAACACTGATTTGGGCGGAAGCACCAACTTTGGAAGTGGGCAAGATAAATCGATAGTAACATCATCATTCTCCCTTTCTTGTGTTTCCTTGTCGTCCCAGACAACCACATGTGATTAATTTCTTCATACTTACGACAAGTTATTTCTTGGAGGAATGGTTATCCGCTCGTGGTTGATGAAAAGACAGTCAAGACCGTCGGGATCCACTCGCCTTGACATGGCATGATGGCCGGTGTCACCCATGAAAACCCTAGTCTCTTCTACCGTTGCAAATAGTATCACAAACTTTTTTATGATGCACTATCTAAGACATGAATTTAAACAAGAACCTTTCAGGATACTGGTTTTATAAATTATATTATGTGCATTACACTCCAGTTTCGTGGAAGTTATATTCATTTTCTTTCAATTATCTTGCATCTATGAATCTTTATTTGTTTATTTATTTTGATTCCGACACACATATTTTCTCTTGAAGATTTCAGACGGGGTACATTAAACTATATTATCTACATAAACGCTCAAATACCAATTGCGGTCCAAGATATGTGCTCAAGACTGATGTGGCAATGCAATATTTATTGTATGAATAATTTCAATTATTCTCAACACTTCTAATTTATTGACAGATAATGGACATTTAAGAATTTTTTTTTTTAAGTTTGTTCTTCCTTTTATCTCCACTCCCCATGTATTTAATTAAGAGCAATATCGTAAATATTTATTTATGTTAATGTTATTCATTAACTATTTTAGGATTGTATTTACAATGTCATTAATATTTATTTATCATAATATAATTATTACACAAAAGATTTAATTGTAATGTCATGGTTTTAAGGATTCGTCATTAGCATTCTCTATTGTTTTGTCAAAATCGTCGAAACCGCCCAATCAAATTAATTTGGCCGGTTTGGCTGGTTGAAAGGAAAACTACGGCCGGCCGATTTGAAAAATCACATAACGCTATTAAATCTACTATCTCATGTACTTTCAGTAATGGGTGAACTATCAACTCATAATAATAATAATAATAATAATAATAATAATACGTACATTATATCTTGTATTGAACTTTAATTGATTAGTGGTCTTTAGTTGGTACTTTGAATTAATTAGTACGGTTATTTCTTTTGTCGGTGATGTTTGTGTTAATATTTGTCAATATGAATATACTTTGCGTTTGTCAAATAAGATTTCAAACCGTTAAAACCGGTCAAACCAAACTATTGTAATATGGTTGGGCCGGTTCAGTTTGAAAGATTAATTTGGCCGATTTAGTTTAAAAAAAATTTAAACTGTATTTATTGGTTTGACCGATATTTTACCTATCAAACCAGCCGACAAACACTCCTTATAAGTAATGTTTTCATAATAAATTTATGCGAACTCTTGAAATTTATAAGTTTTATAATTATGCTACAATATTTTTGTCATGAGGTTAGTACGAAACATATTTTCTGCAAAATTAATTATTTAATCATACGCAAGATTTTCATTCCAAGCCATTCAAAATATTTGGAACCACTTTAAAGGTACGCACATGAAATATATATAGCATATCTTGCCCTTTATGTCCCTTATCCGAAGGAAAGCATAATCCACTTCAGATGGCGATGCAAATCGACCAGAAAACCAAACACCTCCACAGCTTCATTTTCTTCTTCTCTCTGTCTCTCTCTCCCGCCCTCCAAGATAATGCTCCATGAGAACTCATAATTGTGAAGAATTGGTAACTAATGACTACAACTTTCTGTGCTGACTTCTTTCCACAAGGCCTCATCTTTACCCAACAAAAACTCTCCACTAAAAACCTTCACTGCACCTCCATTTTCAGATGCAGAAGCAACGCACAGTCCAAGGTTACAAACTCCAGAAACCCAGATACAGTTAAGCTCTCTACTGAAACTAGGCCCAATCATCTCCCCTTCTACAATGATTTCAAAGAGACCCATTTCCTCAAACTGCTCCACAGATCTTGCAGAGCAGGTAACTACGATGAGGGCCTCTATTTTCTTGAGTGTATGGTCAACTTAGGCTACAAAGCAGACGTCATCCTCTGCACTAAGCTCATCAAAGGCTTTTTCAGCTCCAAGAACGTGGATAAAGCGGCTAAGGCCATGAAGATTCTTGAGAGATATGGTGAGCCTGATATATATGCCTACAATGCCTTTGTTAGTGGTTTGTGCAAAGCGAATATGATCGATTCTGCTAATCAGGTTTTGAGTCGGATGAGAGCTAGAGGCTTCGCACCCGACATTGTGACTTATAATATCATGATAGGCAGTCTTTGCAGTAGAGGAAAGCTTAATCTAGCATTGAAGATGATGGATGAGTTGATAGAAGAGAAGAACTGTGAGCCTACTGTGGTCACCTACACTATCCTCATAGAAGCCATGATTCTTGAAGGGGGAATTGGTGAGGCCATGAAGATTTTTGATGAGATGTTGTCTAGAGGGTTGCAACCTGATATGTATACCTACAATACCATTATTAGGGGAATGTGTAGGGGTGGACTGATGGATGAGGCCTTCGATTTTGTTAGAAACTTAACTAGTAGAGGCTGCAAGCCTGATGTGATTTCATATAACATCTTGTTAAGAGCTCTGCTAAATCAGGGGAAATGGGATGATGGAGAAAAGTTGATGGAGGAGATGTTTGCATCTGAATGTGAACCCAATGTAGTCACCTACAGCATTCTGATTAGTGCTCTGTGTCGCGATGGGGAGTTGGAGGAGGCGATCAACTTGCTAAAGATCATGATGGATGAGGGACTGACCCCTGATACTTACACTTATGACCCATTGATTTCAGCATTATGCAAAGAAGGGAGATTAGATTTAGCTATTGCATTCTTGGATTACATGGTCTCTAGTGGCTGTTTCCCTGATATAGTGAACTACAACACTATTCTATCAGCACTATGCAAGAATGGCAATCCTGATGAAGCTTTGGAGGTTTTTGGCAAGCTTGCTGAGAATGGCTGCCCACCTGATGTGAGCACTTATAACACGATGGTGAGCGCGTTGTGGAACACTGGGGATCGGCCTAGAGCCTTGAGACTCATGTCGGAGATGATTGAAAAGGGAATTGACCCTGATGAGATTACTTACAATTCACTTATATCATGTTTGTGTAGAGATGGAATGGTGGACAAAGCTATTGAGTTGTTGCAAGATATGAAGAATACCGAGTTTGTACCATCTGTAGTCACTTACAACATTGTGATTCTTGGGCTGTGCAAAGCTCACAGAATCAATGATGCTATTAGAATTCTGGCAGAAATGGTAGGGAAGGGCTGTCGGCCTAATGAAACCTCATACGTTCTGCTAATTGAGGGTGTCGGGTTTTCAGGATGGCGAGCAGAGGCCATGGAGCTTGCAAACTCTCTGTATCGGAGAAGTGTTATCTCAAGTCAAGCGTTGAGACGTCTCAATAAAACATTTCCCGTGAATGATTCTAATTATGCAGGCTTCACTAGGCCAGAAATGAGAAGAAGCTGAAATTGCATTTTGCTCTGATTCTTCTAGTTTAGTCTATGTTGATTGGTCTGATTTCTTGAAGCTTGCTTCCTCGTTATCTATGGTGATAGGTGACTATGATCTTCACAGTTTTCATAGATTTTGAACATATGCAGCTTAAGCCAATCCATTACAAGAAAATCTCGACATAAACTACACCTGTACCAACCTCTAGCTTCATCCCTCCATTAGTCTATTTGAAAGAAAGCGCACATTATACTTATCATTGAGCAAAAGAAGCCCATTATAGTCTGTTGCTTCCACTGATAGATCTCTATTGCTGGAGCTGCACACATTAAAGCCAGATGATGCAGCAGCCTCTGAAGACCGATTTTTTGTCGCGAGAGATGAAGTGCATGGTTTTCATCAGGCTCTTCACCTTCTTCATGAAGCCCGAGGTGCAACAGGATTAAGCGTAGCGACATAGGAAATGACAAAAAGGGTTCGAGAAATTGGTGCAGTCTTAGAATAGGTAGTAGTTGTACCTTTCATTGACATCCAAGTCAGTTTATCTTGGTGGTGAAACTGTCGCATTATGATTTTCAAGACAAGTTCAAGTGCCTTATTACATCTTTACTATCGCCGTGTCGGTGATGCATTCTGCCTTCATAAATTTGATTTTGCATACGACATCTTTTAAATAGACCAATATAATTGAGAATAGAGCAGCATCAAATTGTTGTTAAATAGACTAAATCCCTTCACTTCATCCCGGGTAATAATGATTTCTGACTCCATGAGTTCCAGTCCGTACTAATCGAAAATAAAATTCTTCATTCAACTCTATTTGTAAGGAATGGTGGGAACAGTTCAATGATTATAATCTAAATACCTCTTGCAAGAAAAAGAATAGTCTGAAATATACAAATATGACTGAAGAATTCCTGAGAGACTTTTCCTAAAGAACAACAAAAATGGCTAATTACAACAGCCATCAGGCCAAGACGTATACAGGGAGCCCCACAACCCCATTGAAGAAAAAATGAGCACTCAAATATCTTAACAAATCAGTATTCCGATGATAAGCTGTACAACAGAGAGTCGAGATCAAAACATGAGTAGATCTGAGAGGTCATCCATAGGTATCTCAAGTCCGATGGTGTCATCATGGTCTTCTTGGACATCCACTTCAAAATTGAACCAAGAATCTGCGCCTAGTTCTTCTATTCCGTCAATGTTGTCAAGAGGCAAAGCGGAAATGTCGAGTGGATCTTCTTCCTCTTTTGATGACATGAATCTAACATCTTTTCTCCTGTTATTGGCTGGTTTATTGGAAAGCTGAGCTGTTTTCTGCTTGGGTTTCGATTTTGTTTTGCACTCGCCCTTAGAGCCACCCATAGACAACCGTCCATTTTTACTAGAATCCTTATCTCTTTCACTTCTCTTCCCCTTGGCACTACCCAACATACCTAGACCTCTTAAAACAGAACCACCAACATCATCGAGTGATAATTCCTTTTTCTTCCCTCTATTTGATACTGGCCCATTTTTAGCGACCCCCTCATTAGATGGATGGCCGCATGCATCTGCACAACCATGAAAAAAAAACATGTTCAGAATCAGACAATGATATGAAACATAAAACTAAAATGCAATAACGTTTCAAGATCTCTTGAAAATCTATGTGAGACGAACTAAAACAATTTTTCCTGCATATGCTATCTGCTGGGATAATATCTTCCATCAGCTATTCGTAGCTGCACTGTACAAGATTCAAATGCTTACCATTGGCAGCACCAGAAAGTAACTCCAACTCAGTGAACGGACGAGGTGGTGCATGGACTATTTCCCGAAGTGCAGGCTCAGAAAAACAACTGATACCTGAAGCTTCAAATTTATGGCATTTAGCAAGTACCCTCTTGCAAAAAGCCAAAGCAACTGGTTTTGGTACCTTAGAAATCCCAAGTTTATAAGCAAGTGTCCCTTTAACTGCCTGCCAATCATTCCAAACATGCATCCACCATCAAAGTCAAGTGGGAAGAAGAGAAAATGGTAAGTGTTTCCTAAATAAGATAATCAACGAGGAAATTTAAGAGATCATCATTGAGAAAATAGCGTAGAAATTGGCAGACATCAACAATATTTATTTCAAATGAATGTAACAGATTCCAGGTTCTCAAGATTTATGCATAACTGATAGCATCAAGAATTTAAAACTGACCAGAAGTTTCTTGTATGCCAACTCAATAAGCTTGTCCATAGCAACCTGCTCAGGATCCCTGGCGTAAAAAATAGAATCACGTTGTATGTATCATGACATGATGCTAGCGATATTACTGTTAACTTTGTCACAAAATTATAGAAACATGAAAAGGATCCAAGTATTATGTAAACTACCTTCCAATGGCATTTCCTTCTTGAAAAGCTCTATCTATTTTATCCAAGAATGTCTTCTTCTTCCTAACCTAAAGTTAGGAATAAGACTCTGAAATCAATTACACTAACAATGCAAAAAACCCTATATAACAGGATGAAAAATCAAAGCAGGAGTGTGAAAAATCTGAATGGTATCATGTCAGAGGACCTGTTCGAGAAATCCCTTCTCTAACCGAGCAATTTCATGGTTGATTCCTTCCTCTTCTTTGTCATCCAATGCAGGCTACATCAAAGCAATCCGTTAGAATAGATGAAATAAAAACATACACTATAAGATAAGGAGTTATCGGTTCACTAGTAGCAGTCGGAGAAAGAGACGTGGAAAACATATACAAATATGAAAAGATAACAGAAAATCCAATACTAGCACGGAAGTTGTTGCACTTTAGCATTGGGAATGTAATAGATAATTAAGCTCCATGAGAAACAGAAAGAAAATATGATCAAAAGACTTATTCTTCAGAGCCAGTCCTTACAATCTGAAACTTACCACAGCTTCCAAGAACAGGCCAATGCTCTGCAGTTCTAGTACAAGCTTCTCTTCAACATCCAACTGCTCGTATTGAAAATCAAAGGAAGAACACCTAGTATTGTTTGCCAGCACATTTTGTGAAGCATTGTCAAATCTGGAAAGTCTAACCAGAACTTCAACTTCTGAGTGTACCAAACCACCATCTCTTTGTGTCAGCTCACCGTAACATATATAATCTAGAATATTGGGGTTCCTATCAACATCCGTGTTCCCATTACAAGGAAAAATTTTATGTGCATTACCCTGTTTCCTTGTTAGAGCACCAATTACTGTCTCAGAAAAGTCAGGGTTGTCCATATGGTTACTTTCGATTTCAGAGAGAAGGTGTGGATTATTAACTGGATTCCGTGGTTGCCCAAATCCAGTTTCTTCAAACTCCTCGGCTTCATCTTCCATAATGAGCGCAGAGAGCACCCTTTGATAAAGTGGAGCACTTCTGCCATATCTCTTCTCAGCGTCTGAGCACCCGTGTACGAGGGAATTCTGAAGTTCAACAGAATCAATCCTAGGTGAAGAATTCATGCATTTCTTGCTTCCAAAGGAAACAGAGCCAGAAGCTGGAATATCATCAAGGTAAGAATCACCCTGGTAAATGAAAGGCAAGCTTTGAACATCAGATAGAGTAAATAGTTGTGACATTACAGTTTCACAAGAAAAAATTGAATTGCACAAAAAAAAAAAAAGTAGTTCTCTTGAAAATCTCAATTTATTAAAAATAGCCAATTCAAAAAATAATTATTGACCAACAAGGTAGGAAAAGTAGTTTGCGGAATATAAGAGAGATCCCAGTTACTAGACAGATTCACCTGATCAGAGTTTCCATTGCACCAGAGCTCAGACAAACTTGTACACGATTCTTCCGCCAATTTCAACTGATTCAGATACAAAAGAAATTTTAAGAATCAACCTAACACAAAAGTTGAAGAATCAACGTAATCCCTAATAAAAAATTTCACCTGTTGTGATAAGTATGATTTTTCATCTGGGGCAACTGAAGCAAACAATGTCTCAAATGTCCTCCAGAATGCACTTGAACATGAATCAACTACACCATGTATAAAACCAAATCATCAGCAGAACATATAACAGAAAATTTTCTGTTGACATAAAGAGAAAAGTAAACCCAAAAAATAATTACAGATGCTTACGGCTAAAATTGCAGGCATGATTAGCAGCCGTCAAGAGTTCTTCACGATCAACTGATTCCCCTGAAAAAGGAATAATACCTCAGCTTGTTCCAATTCAAAATTAAAACACAAAAATGGCTTTAGGTTTCTCAGCACCTTTTCTTGCTAGGGGAACCATAGCAGAAATTATCAATGAATGTGTGAAGAAACTAAATTACCAAAGAAGAGCTCAATCAGGTAATAAAGCAGGTCAAGCACGTGCTCTGTTGACTATAACACATTGGATATTGGGAAAGAGAAGCCAAAAATGTGATCTATTGTCTTAGATTAGGCTGTAAATGTGCCAAAAAATAAACACAAACAGAGAACGATTCAAATATCTGAATAGAAAACAGACAAGAAACCCTATCAAAAGTTAGTGGTGGATTAAAGGCACCACTGTAAAAAACACAGAAGCACAAAAGTTTGCAGCATACTGAAATCTAGTCCACCACCAATCAAAGTGTACAGTCAAGAGACAAACTTGTACTAATCATGCACTGCCACTAATTGAATGCAGGACCAGTGACATCGGGAATCAATATATCCACAAACTAAACAATAAAGATCATTTAAAGGGTTTACCAATGCAATCAGCGGAACCACCATTCGTCACATGGCCAAGACGGGAAAAGTTTTTGCGATCTGAAAGCTTCTTTAAAGGGCGGCCAGACTTGCTGTAATAGTATGATAAAGACTGCATAAGCTGCAAGAAATAACTAGGAAAACATCGAATTCAATGTAATCTGCAAAGAGAATCATCAAGCACCTCCCACTCTTCTCAGAACTAGACCTTGCATTTCGAAGAGGTTTTGATGCCACAACATTATCCAATTTTTCTCTTGTTGGTGAAATGGTAGCCCTAGAAAATGGTGAAACTCTTCCAGTCCGCCCTTGCCTTCTCACACCATCAATAATATTTTCTTTGGCCATAATTTTATTCTTCTTTATAGGGAATGTTGATGGCCCAACACTTTGACCAGCATTGGCAGTCCTTTCTTCAGGATCCTTGCTTCCCACCCCTTTATCATTCATTCTGTTCTCACCAGCACCAGATTCTTCACTTTCAGACCATCTCGCTGGAGATGGAACACTTTCCGGTTTTACTTTAAAATTTTGGCTTCCATTAGCGACACTCTTGGATAAAATAGAAGCATTGATCCTTGAACCAAAATCTGTAGGGGAACACCCTTCAGATAGTGTTTCATCAATATTTGATACCAGAATAAGATTTGTTCTCCTCATTCGGGACATCTTTTGTGGTCTCTGGCCACCCCATTGAGTTATTGAGGATGATCCTGAAGGCAAAGGACGCTTGCGATTGCTAGGCCCAGTAACAGAAGTGTTTTTGTTCTCAAATTGGCCCTGCTCGCAGCTCTCCAAGGTTCCAGGCACACGAGTAAGATTAGCAGCAGCCATAGAGCCACTTCGTGGTGCCCTTGATGCCTTCCCTTGCACTATTGGACTAGACGTCAATGTATGGTTCTCCTCACGATTATTCAACCTAAAAGAATATCCAGTAGAAGTGCCACCACATAAATTCAAGTTCGGGTAAAAAAATTTAATGATTTAGATAAAACCTGATCTAGGATAGTGATCACAAAAGAGGTAAGGTAAATAAAGGCCTTAGCTAAATACTTACAATAACAATATCAAAGATGATGTATAAAAAGAGAAAACATACGCAACAGAAGAGATATACATACTTAACATTTACTTTTCCCAGGGGCCGCTCCTTTATTAGTCCCCCGGAAACATCCCTTGAGAGGATTGATTTTTCATGTTCACTTTTGAAGGTTACGCGAGTAGTAGAATCAGCAGTTGGCATGGGATCAAGCTTGTTACCGCCAACAGAAGCTCCCGATCTGTCAACATGGCATATATCCAGGGTAAAGACATCAGAATATTAAAACCAAATAACTGACCCAAAAGAAATCCATTTAAGCAAAACTGTGCCTGTGATAGAGGTAAGGTGGTAGAATGAAAAATATTATTGAAAAAGAAACGGAATGAAAACAGAAATCCACTCGCGAAGCCAAACACCTGCGCTTGCCCCCAAATTACTATAAGTCTCGATACCCTAATTAAACCTAGACGACTCCTTAAATAGAAAAGATGGAAACCCTAATGCAAGCCCAAAAAGGGACGTAGCCCATGTATGGTACTTTACCCTAATTATTTGACCATAATAAGGTTTTAAAACCGACACTAAGAAAGAAATATAATCGACACTACTAAAATAAACAATTCATCCCAAATATAGAACTAACAATAAACGGAATACTCAAATGACTCAACTAAACCTACGACTCGAAACACGCGCTCAATCAATTGCTCCCCTCGCCGAAACAGCCTTGTCCTCAAGGCTGAAGGTAGAGATCAATCAGCCGAATCTTGTATTTGCGTGTGTAGATCCTTCTTTAACCCGCTGCGAAAGAAACACGGATAAGGGATTTCTGAAAACTCAGAAACTTGAGAAACTCGCATCAACTGAAACCCTGACATCGCACTTCCCGACATCGCAATTATGGCTATTTTCACCGTTTGGCTGGCGATAGTCTCATGAACCGGAAAGTACTGCTTTCCCCTTGCTAGCCAAACCCAGGCATCAGATCCATCAAGATTAGGTGAATCCATCTTCAGCATTTGGGTATATGCGGCTGGAGTCTCCCTCACCAGCATCGAATTCATGCCAGAATCCTTGACGTGGACTGGTGT
>AYJT01041785.1:0-19095 GCA_001278415.1 Ocimum tenuiflorum
AATCCTAAGTCAACTGAGATAAAAATAACTTTCACTTCCGCAATTTCATTATATCTCTGATTTGGGACCAACACCATATTTCAACATACATTTTTATTCTTAGGGGTTTGGATTACATGCAACCACGTCACGCCTTTGTTATTTTAAAATGATAAAATTTTAAAGATTTTAACTTTTGTATCTTTTTAATCATTTATTAATATACAAACTACTATAATAATGACACGTTTTTTAATCAATATTAATAAATTAAAAATGAATTTAAACAATCTATCTTTATCCAATTTTCACAAATAATATATAGACCTTATGGTACTATACATTTATCTAAATGACACTATTGATTAATATAATTCTAATATGCAACATCAAAATAAATAATTAAATAAATTACAACGACAAGACCGGAGGCGACAATGTCCAAATATTGCTGTACTTTCTTTTCGTTGCTATAATAAAAGTGAATCCTTGTAGAGTCGTCTTAGAACTTGGCGATAGACTGAAAAAATGAAACTAAATAGTGTGAATTAAATAAATTTAAATAACAATAAAACCAAACAAATAGCCGAAATTTCTCTCATCTTTTGTACGTAAGAAACCGCTTATTTGATTGGTTGGAACAAATTTAGAATAAGAAGTGCGTTTTGTTTTTCTTTTTTTAGATTAGATGGATAACCATTAACGGCATATGCTCTTTGTCATTATGTCTGAAGCAATGAATGCAAGTCAGAATTGTCAAATTTGCTTATTGGCTGTAGTCACAAGCTTAGTTTCATCCTCATTATCTCCTACTGTTTCGTATTTCTATATATATATATATTCTAATGACCATCGCTTTCCTTGTATTATAACCAAACTTGAAGTAACCTCAAAACTGGCATGGAAGACATCGTGATTGTCGGCGCTGGAATTGCTGGTCTGGCAACTTCATTAGGACTACACAGGTAAACTAAAACCTTAATTATTCAATTCTTTACTTTACATCCTCATTCGGACATTTCATGAAACGTTTGTTGTTCTTCAATCGTAGATTGGGAATTGGAAGTTTAGTTTTAGAGTCAGCAGATACCTTGAGAACTTCAGGGTTTGCTTTAGGAATCTGGACAAATGGTTGGAGGGCGTTAGATGCCCTTGCCGTAGGCGACATGCTTCGCGCTAAACATCATAAACTTAATGGGTACGTAATTATCACCCATTTTCTTTCCTTTTTTGTTTATTTAATCTGATTTTAGAATACTTGTTTAAACCTGATTTGATTGTGACTGGGCAGGATTGTCACTACATCAGTTAATTCTGGAATCAACACTTCGGAGCTATCCTTTAGAGCCATACCTACACTGTAAGTGCTGTCATCTTGCTTCTTGGCATTTTCCAAACATATTTTGTACTTTGTGTGGTTCCTTTTTTCTCACTATTTGGTAGCATTTGGTATTTGTTTAATCTACTGCTTAGACTGCTATATATGTATATGCAGGGATGATCTTGAGCTTCGGTGTGTGAATCGGAAGATGCTGCTGGAAATACTGGAAGATGAACTTCCAAGAGGTACAATAAAGTATTCCTCAAAGGTGGTTCATATTGAAACTGAAGACTGTGTCAACTATATTCATCTTGCTGATGGAACTATCTTGAAAACTAAGGTAAATTCAGAAAAAAAAAAATGAATGCTTACAGTTACTGATCAAGTTGTCATTTGATAACAGGCTTGTAATTCTGTCTCTTTAATAGGTTTTGATTGGCTGTGATGGAGTGAACTCTATGGTGTCCAAGTTTCTTGGCTTCAGTAAGCCATCCTACGCTGGCCGAACCGCTGTTAGGGGGTTAGTGTTTTTTAAGGATGGGCATGGGTTTGAGCCAAAGCTGATGCAGTTCTTCGGAAAGGGTGTTAGATTTGGTGTAATCCCTTGTGATGATCATCAAGTTTACTGGTTTTTCAGCTTTAGTCCTTCTCCCCAAGGTACACACTATGCCTGTGCATTATTTTATACAATAAGAATTGCATTTTGGTGTTGTTATTCTCAACAAATGGTGCAGAGAAAGAAATGGTGGAGGATCCGACCAAGTTGAAACTGCTGATACTAAGCAGGCTTGGCAAAGTCTCTGATGAGATCAGACAAGTATTCGAGAAAACCGAGCTACACAACATGGTATGTGCGCCATTAAGGTTGAGACATCCATGGGAGATGATATGGGGAAACATAAGCAAGGACAATGTTTGTGTGATTGGCGACGCGTTGCATCCCATGACGCCGGACATAGCCCAAGGTGGCTGCTCTGCTCTGGAAGACGGTGTCGTTTTGGCCAGACTATTAGGCAAGGCATTCAAAGGAATTAATGGTGTGAAACAACAGAATGGTGAAGAATGTAAAGAGAAGGGAATTCAAGAAGCGCTGGAGAAGATGGCGAAGGAGAGACGATGGAGAAGCTTTGATCTCATTACCACATCATATATTGTAGGTTTGATGCAGCAGAGTGATGGGGTGTTTCTGCAGTTTCTGAGGGATAGGTTTATGGCCAAGTTTTTGGTTGGAGTTCTGTTGAAGAAAGCTAGTTTTGAGTGTGGAAATCTAACTGATTATTGACTATAACCTTATGTATTGAGGCCAAAAGTTTGAATCTTTAGGATAAAGAAGCAGTTGCCGATTCTGATTTTTTTTTTTAAAAGAAAAATTTCCGGGGGTTGTATTGCATTTGTGGTTAGAGAATGCCGTCTCTTTTTGTAATTTTTATTATTCTACGTTTTTGTATTAATTCTCTTATACATGTTAGTAAAGCATCGCTTCGAATCGTCGTTCACAAATTTTCCTCATTATTCGGAACAAATTCATTTACAAAGGAAAAAGAAACAACTTTTACAATGCTCCATTCATAAATGAAAATAAGAAAAAAAAGGATACCCTTAAACTAGTTTTCCATCGACCAATTAAAAATCCATCGACTTTGAAAGTTGTCCCAGATAAACTCCTCAAAATTTCAAATTATTAATTTAGATAAAATAATTCCTATTCCGCCCCTATTTCACCGGGGCATATATGTTATATAGTCTTTTAATTAATTAATTAATTAATCTATTATTATTATTATTATTTGCATTTTTATTCAATTAATTTTTTATTATTTTATCTTTTTATTTGTATCCCAATGAGAACTAATTAGATGCAAAAGTGTTATATTAGTAAACCTTGAACAAAAGTCATAAGCTTATTATTTTCGACATTGATTTAAATCTGAATCATGAAATGCCAAACTAAAGTAGAAAAGTGAAGAAATAAATCAAGATAATTGAATTGACTTCTTCACACCGCCATATGAGCATAAATTGAAAACAACTTTCATCAAATAAATTTATATAATAATTTAAATTATTCTTAAACAAATATGTGTGCATTCATATTTTTGTGCAAATGTGTGATATAGATTAATTTTACAAAATAATAATATACAAACTGAATTTAATTAAAATGAAAATACACAAAATAAATAAAAAAACTATAGTATTTTTATTCTCTCACTCCATTGGGAGCATACTAGCATTTCATATTCAAATTAATAAGTAAAAGTCGTGGAAAAGTACAATTTAGCCAATTTTCAAAATTGATAAACTTAATTAATTCAAATAGTCGAGGATGAACTAATTTGTCCATATCAAAATAATTGGAATGTATAAATGACCCTTTTCTCTAAAATTAAAAGGATTCCAAAAAATTAATGTTAATGATATTTAATCTCAATTCATAACTAATGCAAGTCTAGCATTAATTTTCAAATTCAAAACTATTTAAAAAAAGATTTATTTCCGATTTGGGGCAAAGCCCATCCAAAGTTCTTAGATATGCCAATGGTGTTCCTTAAATTAATGAGTGTTGTGATTTTCCTAGGATTCTACGTCTTAGATCTAGTTTTAATTTTCAAACATATGGGCCAAAATAAGATGAGGATGGAGTCTAGTTATTGATAAAGAAAATTCTAGCACCTAAAAATAAATTGCTTTTGAATCGTAGTAGAATTCTTTTACTATGGAATCATTAAGAATCTCGTGATATTCATGAACTTTTCTTTTCGCTATTACCTAGTTTTGTTTTCTTTTAATATCTTATGCTTGACTGTGTTTAAAATAATGATCATATATAGATAGAGAAATCAGTTTCCAAAACACAATAAAACACCAAGTTTGTTTAAGCTTTTGAATATTCAACTTCAAAGACAAAGGCTCTGAATCTTCCCAATTATAATCTTCTTCACATCATGGAAAATTCATGCACGTGACCTTTATCTCATCTTCACGACTACTATTTAAGGGCCACCAAACCAACTTAAAAAATTAAATTTATACTGAAGAAGTTAAAACACAATAATGGAAGAAGTAGTGATTGTTGGCGCTGGAATAGCTGGTCTTGCAACATCTTTATCTCTGCACAGGTAAGTCTGAATCTTCAGGCGATCAAGAATCAGATTCGAATAAGAACAAATGTTACTGTTGTTTTCCATTTGCATGATTGCTAGGTTGGGGATCCGAAGTTTAGTTTTGGAGTCATCAGAATGTCTGAGAACAACAGGATTTGCTCTGGGAATGTGGCCTAATGGTTGGAGGGCTCTAGACGCCATTGGCATTGCCCACATCCTTCGCCAAAAACACACAAGATTTACCAAGTATGCATTATTATTACACAAAAAATTCTCATATAATTCTAAGATTTTTCTCATTCAAAATCTTGCTTGTAGAGTTATCACCACCTCTGTTGATTCTGGGGTCACGACATCGGAAAGAACATTTGCAGCTCCAGATTCAGAGTGAGTCTAATTAGATTTTGAGCTCAAACCGAGTTGACTTTGGACTAGTTCTAATAGATGGTTGTGTGATATGAAATTTATGCAGGGAATATATAGAAAGCCGCTGTCTGCTTCGAAAGGAAGTGCTGGAAACGCTTGCAAGTGAGCTCCCGAAGGATGCCATCAGATATTCGTCCAAGGTGGTTCATATCGAAAGCAATGATCGCATCGTCTCTGTTCATCTTACTGATGGAACTGTCTTAAAAACTAAGGTAAACTCGCTTCCTCCATGCTGCCGGAATAGGCCATAATACACTTTGGCCTGGAAGTTCTAGACCTACTTAAATTTAATAGGCCTGATTGTGTCCTATTGAATTTGACATGCCTTTACTTAGGTTTACACCTGATCATTTTAATTAACTAGGTTGTGTTTTCAACCTTTAAAAGTTCTTATTAAAACCTTTTTAATACTTTTCGCATATATTATCATTATAAATAATAATAATATATTGTCCAAAAGCCAAAATTTAGCCTTGTTAAGGAATAGGTTGCAGCTGAATTGTATGGCCTATTCTCACCCTTGTGTGATTTCTCAAATGCAAATGATGCAAAGTTTGATAGCAATGTGATAGGTTCTGATTGGAGGTGATGGAGTGAACTCTGTGGTGTCGAAATACCTAGGGTTGAGCATTCCATGTTCAACTGCACGATCAGCTGTTAGAGGGATCGTATATTATGAACAAGGGCATGGGTTTGAGCCCCATATCATGCAATTCTTTGGAAAGGGTGTTAGATTTGGCGTAGTCCCCTGTGATGATCATTCAATTTATTGGGGTTTAACCTTTTGTCCTTCGTCCAAAGGTAATATATGTGTGTCTTATCTTGCTTCTTTATAACCAAAAATTTGGATGAGATGGTCTAACTAGTTAAAAAGATTTCAAATATTGTCCAAGTGTACTAAAGGACAAAAACACTGATGTCATTGTTACACAATCCAAATTTACAAAAATTTCCAATTATCATGACCTTATTATTTTAAATTCAAATTAAGCAAATAATCTATTGAATTAAATCTCTCTACATGATTCTTAATATAATATTATTCACAATGTTCATATTTATTTATTAAAAGTAAAATATATATATATATATATAAATAAATATCTATTACAGTCTACGAAATCTCAATTAAGATTTATTACGTCTCACTTAGAGTTTATAAAATCCATTTATTAGTCTCATTTAGGGTTTATAATATATGAATTAGACTCTATTACATCTTAACTAAATGTTTACAATAATTTATTTAGAACTAAAATTAATTTAGAATGAGTATGTTTTTATTTTCATTCATTTTTTATGTAAAAATGGTCTTTCAATATATGGAACGAAAAGACTTATATTTTGATAGAACTGGATTAAAACCGAAAGTTTGTGATTGTTTAAAATAATTTTTATGATATTTATAATGACATCAACTATTTTTTATGACTACTTGATATAAAGAATCTATCGAGATTGTTTGATAGGAGTGTATCTTTTCTTTAGATTGTTTGTGTGTGTTCAACTCTATTTATTAACTGACATAATCTTAATAATGGTGAAGAGAAAGAGCTGGTAGAAGATCCAATAGAGTTGAAGGAACTGGTGCTGAGCAAACTAGGCCGAGCCCCCGAAAAGATCAAGCAGGTCTTCGAGCGAAGTGAGTTGAAGAACATGGTGTGTGCACCATTAAGATTCAGACATCCATGGGAAATGCTTTGGGGAAACATAAACAGGGCCAACATTTGTGTGGTGGGCGACGCGCTGCATCCCATGACGCCCGACTTAGCTCAGGGCGGCTGTT
Source organism: Ocimum tenuiflorum (assembly GCA_001278415.1). NCBI lineage: Eukaryota > Viridiplantae > Streptophyta > Magnoliopsida > Lamiales > Lamiaceae > Ocimum > Ocimum tenuiflorum. The sequence continues at coordinate 6,617 of AYJT01041785.1, forward strand.
CTGCTCTCGAAGAGAGCGTGGTTTTGGCGAGACTTTTGGCCAAGGCCTTCAAAGGAGACGATAAGGATGAAGAGGAAGAGGAGGAGGAGGAGGAGCATCAGAGAATCGGAAAAGCAATGGATGAGTTTGCGAGGGGGAGAAGATGGAGGAGCTTTGATCTCATTGCGACGGCGTATTTTGTGGGTTTCATGCAGCAGAGCGATGGGGTGGTGATGCATTTTTTGAGGGATAAGTTGATGGCTAAGTTCTTGGCTGGACTTATGTTGAAGAAGGCTAGTTTTGATTGCGGAAAGCTTGTTGTTTCTTGATGTTGTAGCGGTGATGGTGTGTGCTTAAGTAGTTTATAAGTATGTTTGTGTTTTGATTATTTTGTTGTTGCATCATCATGACTTTTATGTTCCATTATTCATAAGGCTTCATTCTTTGGTGGTTGCAATTCCTGAAAATTGAATTCTTATTGTGTTATTTTATTCGCGAAATTAATTTTGTATTGATATGTTATGGGTGCTAAATACGAACACAGATGTGCAAAATAACAATATAATAACTTTTGAATTGACAATACACCTTTCCATAAAAAGTTATTTATTAGCAAAAGTTGTTATGTTGAATAAAGATATTGATTTACACATTTTCATAATGATTAGTTAGAATAACATGTTATTATTAGGTTGACTCTATAAGGAATTCAAATCTAGTAGAAGCTCAATTGCTACCGTGTTGAGTTGGGAATCGTCGGCCTTAATAATCAAACTTATTATTAATAAAATAGTTGTTATGAAGTATATGAACCGTGAATTGTTTATAACTCATCAATTAAATAAAAAGAAAGAGATATATTAAATACTCGGGGTGGCTAAGGCAGAAGAGTTCTGGGCGAATTCATACTTATTTGGTGATGAATGTACTCTCCTAATTACATTTTCACGCTGCACTTCTGCAATTTTTAGTAATTGGATCAATATTATTTTATCATTATTTTTTATCTACTATGTTCTGGATACCCGAGTAAAAACTTGTGTTAGATCACCTAAATGATTTATGTGGATCTAAATAACACTCTAATGACTAAAACCCATTTGAACAAAGTAGGATAGAGGTAGAGGAATATGTTGATCCGTCAAAATTATTTAGACGGTCTAACAAGAGACCTCTTTGATTACCTAATGCGATGAATCATTATTTAAATTTCCATTAAAATTGAACGTGAAATGTTATCGCATCCATCAGGAACGGACTTCGCATATAACAAAATTATAGACGAAAAATTATTTTTGATGCTCCATTCCATCGTACATTCACCAACTCATTTTTGGTATGTTAAGGTAAATTATACTACATATGAATCAAAAATTTTGTGATTTTTTGGGTCCTGAATAAAAAATCTGGTGATCTTTTGGATCCTGAATCGACAATCGATCTTTCAGATCCTGGATTGATATATAAATCATCTTTCGGATACTAAATCAATAATTCTCCAAGAAAATTCTAGCACCTAAAAATAATTTGCTAATAACTTTCGAATCGTAGTAAAATTCTTTACCGACTATGAATAGTTAAAAGTATGTCGAGATGTTCATGAATTGACCCAATTTTTCTTTCTCTATAACGTAATTTTGTTTTCTTTTAATATCATATGCTTGACTGAATTTCATAATGGTCATATAGAGAGAGAGAAAAAGCAGTTTCTACAACACAATCGAACACCAAGTTTGTTTAAGCATTTGAATTCAACTTCAAGGACAAATGCTCTGAATCTTCCCATTTTCAATCTTTTTCACATCATGACAGATTAATTCATACACGTGACCTTCGTCGCATGTTCAAGTTCAACTACTACTATTTATGGGCAACAAAATCAACTTAAAAAATTAAATCTATACTCAAGAAATTAAAAAAAAAAAGCCATGGAAAAAGTAGTGATTGTTGGCGCTGGAATAGCTGGTCTTGCAACATCTTTATCTCTGCACAGGTAATTAATTAATAGCGTCTGAATCTTCAGGCGATCAAGAATCAGACATTCGAACAAAAACAAATGTTACTGTTGTTTTCCATTTGCATGAAAGCTAGGTTGGGGATCCGAAGTTTAGTTTTGGAGTCATCAGAATGTCTGAGAACAACAGGATTTGCTCTGGGAATGTGGCCTAATGGTTGGAGGGCTCTAGACGCCATTGGCATTGCCCACATCCTTCGCCAAAAACACAAAAGAATAACCAAGTAAGTACTTGCCATCTCGTGCATCATATATACTTTCTTCTAAAGATTCAAAATGATCCTGGTCGCATGCAGAATTATCACTACCTCCGTCGATTCTGGGGTGAGGACGTCGGAACGGACACTCGCAGCTTCAGATTCACCGTGAGTCTAATTAGATTTGGACGAGACAAAGATGGATGTTTAGAATAATATTTGTGAAATATGCAGGGAATATATAGAAGCCCGGTGTCTGCTTCGAAAGGAATTGCTGGAAACGCTCGCAAGTCAGCTCCCAAAGGATGCCATTAGATATTCCTCCAAGCTCCTTCATATCGAAACCAATGATCGTATCGTCTCTCTTCATCTTGCTGATGGAACTGTCTTAAAAACTAAGGTAATTAAACTCGCTTCCGTAGCAGACTTTCGGTCTGGACCTAGCTACTTAAATTTAATAGCCCCGAGTTTACACCACAGTTGAATAGGTCGTGTTTAATTTCAACCTCGGCAAATTCTTATTTAAACATTTTTTATACTTTTCGCTGCAAGTATAAATAAAAATAATAAATATATTTGATGATTTATATATAGATAATTTATTATTGGCATGTGGGACTTAATAAGCTTATCCTGGAAGAGCCTATTTCACTATATGAGCGAGCTTATAAAAAAGCCAAAATTAATCATCTTTAAGGAAAAGGTTGTGCCGTACATGGGCTTGTATTAGAGTTTTATAGCCTATTCTCACCCTTAAATGTCGTGATTTCTCAAGTGCAATAAGGATGCAAAGTTTGATAGTAATGTGTGTAGGTTCTGATTGGAGGTGATGGAGTGAACTCTGTGGTGTCGAAATACCTAGGGTTGAGCATTCCATGTTCAACTGCACGATCAGCTGTTAGAGGGATCGTATATTATGAACAAGGGCATGGGTTTGAGCCCCATATCATGCAATTCTTTGGAAAGGGTGTTAGATTTGGTGTAGTCCCTTGTGACAATCATTCAATTTACTGGGGTTTAACCTCTTCTCCTTCATCCAAAGGTAAGATGTTCTAACTAGTTACACGAATTTTGAATCTTGTCGTAATCAAAATTGATGCAAGTTTTTGTAAAAAAAAAAAAAAACAGTTGATGCAAGTTTCAAATTATCACGACCTTATTGTTTTAAGTTCAAATTTTGCAAATAATATATTGAAACAACTCTCTTTCCATGATCTTTAATTTAATATATAATGTTCATATTTTTTTTTTCAAATATGTATAAAAAGTAAAAAAGTTATACATTAAAGTTTACTTAATCTCAATTAAGATCTATTACATCTCAATTATAGTTTATGGCATATATTTATCTTAATTAAATGCATACAATAATTTATTTAGAATTGAAATTAATTAAAAGTGATTATTTTTTATCTTTATTAAAATTTTTATGTTAAATGATTTTTCGATATATTAAATAAAATGGAATGAAAAGGCTTTTACCTTGATAGAACTAGATTAAAAGCAATAGTTATAATTGTTTAAAGTAATATTCATGATATTTGTTATGGCATCAATTATTTATTTTTTATGATTACGAGATACGAAGAATCTGTCCAATGAATTGGATTGTGTAATAAGAGGAGCTGAGTGTATTTTTTCTTTAGATTGTTTGTGTGTGTTCAACTCTATTTATTAACTAACATATATCTTTAATAATGGTGAAGAGAAAGAGCTGGTAGAAGATCCAATGAAGTTGAAGGAACTGGTGCTGAGCAAACTTGGCCGAGCCCCCGAAGAGATCAAACAAGTCTTCGAGAGAAGTGAGTTGAAGAACATGGTGTGTGCACCATTAAGATTCAGACATCCATGGGAAATGCTTTGGGGAAACATAAACAAGGCCAACATTTGTGTGGTGGGCGATGCGCTGCATCCCATGACGCCCGACTTAGGGCAGGGCGGCTGTACTGCTCTCGAAGAGAGCGTGGTTTTGGCCAGACTTTTGGCGAAGGCCTTCAAACAAGACAATAAGGATGAGGAGCATGAGAGAATCCAAAAAGCAATGGATGAGTTTGCCAAAGGGAGAAGATGGAGGAGCTTTGATCTCATTGCAACCTCGTATTTTGTAGGTTTGATGCAGCAGAGTGATGGGGTGGTGATGCATTTTTTGAGGGATAAGTTGATGGCTAAGTTCCTAGCTGGACGTATGTTGAAGAAGGCTAGTTTTGATTGTGGAAAGCTTGTTGTTTCTTGATGTTATAGTGGTGATGATGTGTGCTTAGGTAGTTTATAGGTTTGTGGAAGTTAGTATTTTGTTCCCCTTAAAAACTAATATGTTTGTGTTTTGATTATTGTGTCGTTGTTCAATCATGACTAGCATGTTCCATTAGTTGATGAACTATTGGCATTAGTAGTGTATATAATTAATAAGGCTCCATTGTTTGGTTGTCGCGCGAAAATTGGATTTTTATTGTGTCACTTTAATTGCGAAATTAATTTTTTATTGATATGTTACGGGATCTAACATGAACAAATAAAGATATTGATGTACATATTTTGATAATGAATTGTCTAAATACCATGTTATTATTAGGTTGATATAATAAGAATTCAAATCTAGTAGAAGCTCGATTATTATCGTGTTGAGTCGGGAACATTGGTCTTAATAATCAAATATCTATTATTCATAAAATAATTGTTACTGTATATGAATCTTCTTACAACTCATCAAGCAAATAAAAAGAAAGAGTTATGTTAAATACTGGGGTGGCTTAAGGCACTAAGAGTTCTAAGCGAACTCATACCTAATTACATTTTCACGCTGCACTTTTGCAATTTTTAGTAATTGGATCAACATTATTTTTATATCATTTTTTATCTATGTTTTCGAGTGCCTGATGCTATAAATTCATTATTTAAATTTACATAAAATTGTCCGTGAAATGTTATTGTATCCGTTAAATATATCATAAACGGATTTTGCATATAAAAAAAATGAGGAATATAGATGAAAATTATTTTTGATGTTCCATTCCATTATAATACATTCACCAACTCATTTTTGGTATGTTAAAAGATAAATTATACTATATAAACGGTAATATATTATAGGACAAAAAATTATGTTAGATCTAAATAGTTCATTTCCACCAACTCAAACGCATACGTGTCCTGAATCTTAAAACGAAACTTATATTCACGCTGATTTCTAAATACAAACCCGCCTAAATCACTAAATGATTTAGGTGGTCGAATAGGAGACTTCCTCTGTATTATATTGCAATGTTATACTTGAATTAGATGTGTAATGGAAAAATAACATATAAATCAAAATTTGTAAATTAAAGATTATAATTTTTTGAATGATAATTTTGTTTGTTGAATTAATTAAATGGATCACAATTCACAAAGGTCAGGGAAAAATGTTGCTAAAAAAGGTTGAAAAATTGAAAGGAAAGCTGTATGGCAAAAATACCCCTTACCGGTCTTCATCATCAGATTTGAGACTCGGTACACTGAGTGTACTGTAAGATCGCCCAATTCGAACAAGCCCTGCAAGTTTAGGGTTCCTTTATTATAGAAGCTGGAAAATCATCAATTCTAGTTTGCGTCTCAATTCTCCTGCTTTCTCACCCTCCGCAGCCAGAGGAAATTCCTCTTTTTCCTTTGCAAATTTCGGAAAAGATTCAATTTTGTATTCTGACTTGCAGCAGAAGTAAGTAATCGGAACCCTAGCTTTTCCTTATTCTTTCACATCAAATCTTTATCTCTAGAATCACTATTTCACTCAACTTCAGGTAAAGTCTTATCAGTCTCTAATTCTGTTCAAACAAAATAGGAACAAAATGGAGTTTTCAGTTTTTATTTCTGTTTTTTATGTGTTGATCATATTTGCGTTAATTTCTCAGATATTGGCGAAAATGACTCAAGACGTTGAGATGATGGAGCAGCAGCCCGCAGCATCAAATCCCGTCTCGTCGGCTTCGCCGTCCACTCTTCAGAGTAAGTGCTTGTAATTTACATGTGCTTATATGTGTAATTTTTTTTGAAGGAAATTATTTGATTATGATATAATTTGTACATGGATGGTGAAGCAACTCTTTGCATATGTGCGGTCAAGAGCCACTTAAAAGAAGTCGGTTTTTCTAAGTCATTGGATTTGTGATTGATAGTTTTCAACCTTTCGTTGAAGAAGATATTACTGAATAGTTTCTGCCTCTTCCTTTTTTTCTTTTTTTATCATTTTTGGTTGTTTATGTTAGATTTGAAGGACATATCTGCATTGATTGAGATGGGGGCTTACGCACGAGAGGTTCGGAGGCTTGTGAGGGCCATCCGGTGGACAATTCAGCTTAGGAAGAAGCTAAATGCCCCTGTGCTTTCTGCATTTCTAAATTTTGCGCTTCTACCTGGATCTGAGGTGCATTCTCGTTTGTCTTCTTATATTCCTAAGGTAAGCAAGTCAAAGACATTCCTAGACATTGTTCAACTTTAGTGACTAAATTATATATAGTTAACTCATTCTTGAAGTCAGTATGTTTTGTTTCTATTTTCTATGCTGTGATATGTGTTTTGTCGTGTATTGTTTGCATAAATTTCTGGTTAATGAGTTTTATTGCTGATAAGACGGAAGGAGATTTTTTATTCCAACTAGTAGTATTTGGTGTTACTTTGATTTCTCATATTGATTTTGCTAATTCATACTGTTATGTTCTGCTTTTTCCTTATATTTGATGTAAGATTTCAGATCATCTATTTATTCTTACCCTGGATTTCATGTCTTGAGAGTCTAATTTTCAGTAGAAGTAACGTGAAAAAAGCATTTGTAATGTCTGGAAAAACATGTCATGGAGCAGTTGGCATTTCATGCTCTGTCATCTTGTTCAATCAGATGATGTGGAAGTTGAAAAGAATGCATGTTGGTAAAACTAAACATATTTATTTACTGATGCTTTCAGGAGGAGGAGTATGACATGGAAGTGGAAATAGTGACATCTACTCCATCAAAGCACTCGTTACCAGAAATTGAGATCTATTGCTACTTGCTTCTCCTAATATATTTGATTGATCAGAAGAAATATAATGAGGTAATGATAAATAAATTACCAAAAATGCTTGAGTATGAACGATGTGCGGATGCATGTTAACCCATTGAATTTGTGTTATTATCAGGCTAAGGCTTGTTCGTCAGCTAGTATTGCACGCATAAAGAACCTCAACAGGCGGACTATTGATGTCCTGGCATCCAGGCTCTACTTTTACTACTCTCTCAGCTATGAACTTACTGGTGATCTTGCTGCAATACGAGGGTATGTTGTTGTTCCTGCTGCTTTGAAAATTTTCTTGCAGAACCTTCTAACAGGTTCTGAACAATATTAAAATTTCTGGATCAACTTATGATTTAGGAACAAAAGAGCCTGAATGTTTTGTTTCTCTTCTTTTGATCATCTTTTGTTTTGTCATGATCATTTATCATTTTGTTGTATCTGATATGAACTCTCATTTTTAACAGCACCCTCCTTGCTTTGCACCGTACTGCTACTTTGCGACATGATGAGTTGGGGCAGGTTTGTTTGCAGTTGGGCCAACTAATAATGTATCACTTTGGTGTGTAATCATGATACACAACATCATATATGCAGGAAACACTTCTGAATCTGTTGCTGCGGAATTATCTCCATTACAACTTGTATGATCAAGCGGAGAAATTTAGATCAAAGGCTCCTCGTTTTGAGGCTCACTCGAATCAGCAGGCAATTCATATGGCACCACTTGAATAATTTGATGTATTTTAACATTGTATCATGGATTTCGTTTTTACACTTTCGACTTGATATCGGTATTTTGTCTTTCACATAATCGCGAGTAGTATGTTTTCTTGCTAAGGGAGTTCCTTGCAGTTGTTCAAAAACTTACAATTCCTATGATTTTCTAGATCTAGCTTTTAGAACAATTCTGGTCAATGGATCTTTATACTTTGAGATAACTAATGGTGGTCAAAGACATGCTAAGCATAATGTTTGCTATCCTGGATATCAAACACTAGAAGTACCTGCAGATCTTTCCTGTCATTCTTTCTAAATAACATGCTTATATTGGATATCATATATGAAACAAGTAGAATTGCTTTCAGTTTTTCTTTTGGTAGTGTTTCAAGTATCTTTTTATGTTCTGGGTGTTTTTAGTGATTTAATTGATCTCGCTGTTCCATTCGTTGCTATTGCCTGTAGTTCTGTCGATACCTCTTCTACCTTGGAAAAATCAGAACAATTCAGCTAGAATATACTGATGCCAAAGAGTCTCTTCTTCAAGCTGCAAGAAAAGCACCTGTTTCTGCTCTAGGCTTCCGAATTCTGTGCAACAAGTGGGCTGTGATTGTCCGATTGCTGCTTGGAGAGATTCCAGAAAGAACTGTTTTCATGCAGAAAGGAATGGAAAAAGCTCTGAGGCCATACTTTGAACTTACAAATGTGAGTATGAAATTTTTTCGGCATCTGATATTTCTGACACGATTGTGTATCTTGATATAGGCCATGCTATGCAGGATGACTGGATTAAAAATCCAAGAACTTGTTTGTATGATTTCTGTACTTCTTTATTATGCTGGCATGTTTAAACAGTGATATACTCTACTGAAGACATTGATGCAATAGTTGTGCACTGTGCAGTGTTCAAGTTCATTTCGTTTTCAAACTAATTCTGAATCATACTTGGGCGGATTCTTGTTTCCCTCACGTTTTTGTTTACTAAACCTGTATGTTTCTTGGCCAATGGACCCAGCCTGTAATTAATTTAACACTCGTGGTTCTTGAAAGCAATTTAGTGTCAAGTCATCTGGGTTTGACACATTAATATTTATTTCAGGCTGTTCGAATAGGAGATTTGGAGTTGTTCAAGACGGTGGCTGAGAAGTTTGCCAGCAGCTTCAGCTCTGATCGAACTAACAATTTGATTGTCAGGCTGCGACACAATGTGATTAGAACTGGTTTACGCAATATTAGCATCTCATACTCCAGAATCTCACTTGCTGATGTTGCTACGAAGTTGAGATTGGATTCTCCGAATCCTGTAGCTGATGCTGAAAGTATCGTAGCCAAGGCAATTAGAGATGGTGCAATTGATGCCACAATAGACCACTCTAACGGATGGATGATATCAAAAGAGACGGGCGATATTTATTCAACAAATGAGCCTCAAATTGCATTCAACTCCAGGATTGCTTTTTGCCTTAATATGCACAACGAAGCAGTGCGGGCCCTTCGATTTCCGCCAAACTCCCATAAGGAAAAGGAAAGTGCAGAGAAGAGAAGAGAAAGACAACAGCAAGAGCAAGAACTTGCTAAACATATAGCTGAGGAGGACGATGATGACTTCTGATGACAATGCTTAGGGTGCACTCTTGGATTCTCTTTCGTGCTACTTTCTTTGAAACCCGAATTGTAGAGTGCAGTGCATGCACTTTTGATTCGTTGAACACCAAATTATTCCACTGTGAGACTGCGTTGAACATGGTCGAGATACATACTTTGTTTGGTTCAGTGAGATTTGATTATTGTTTTCGTGTTGGTCCTTTTCTTCAATCAAATGAAAAGTCAGGTATTGATGGTTTGCTTGTCTATATGTCATGGTTTTTAGTAACATTTGAAGCAGCCCTGGTATCAAGGTAACTAAATTATAGAGAGTGCTGTAGACAATTATTATATTACAATCACAGGGTGTCATCTTATGTCTAAAATGACAGTAAAAATAGAAAATCTGATAATTTCAGTTGGACAATTTGTGCAATAAAAAGCAGCAAAATCAACACTTGCAAGTTGTGTGGTGTTTTTACCTGATTGATATTCCTGCAAGTACATCAAATGATCGATCACAGTAAAATATTTCCACGACTAAAATGTTCTATCCACAAAGGTAGAAAACGTGATAGAACACACGAATATTGCACAATGCTAACCAGAGAAAGAAACAAACAACAAAAAAATTATAGTACTTGGATGGAGGACTGTAACACCTAGATTGTGTGTTGATGAGATTTGAGCAGCAATATTACATTTTAGTTTCAGAGGAGAAAAATGCACAGCACTGTTCAGCATTCAGGTTGTTGAACTCAATCTGAAGGACTTGACAATTGAGCTGACTTGTTCCGCAAAGGTTTTGGATGTTATCTTTTTACCAGGAAAGTGAAATGGGTTTGAGACCGCGTCCACATATGCAGAATGGAACCTCCTGAAAAACTGTGGGAATAGGTAAGAAAACAGTATCAAATTGGGTGCCATTTTATGGATGCTTAATACAACAGGGGGTCCCTAAAGCTTCAATACAAATTAAAAGTACAAGTTATAGTATAAGCAATCCGAGAATCAATGAAACATAAAAAGAATGTTGAGAATCACATTTGCTCACAACTTGGACACAATTTCTCAAGTCATTCTAGCATAAAATTGAAATAAGGACTTTGAAAACAAAAAAGGACTCGGGACTGAACAAGACAAAAGGGATGGTGGAGTAATTTAGTACATATGTTTTGAAATTGATCACAGTTTCATTAGGAGGCATCATTTTCCTTAAGAAAAGAGCGACTCCAATGAGTTTAGATGCTGCTTCAGGTCTGAAATGAGATGACCCTCGACCAATGATAGTTAAGGATCCAAATACAGCCAGATGCATACTGGTTAGGCAACACAATAATTCGAGTTTTTAGCGAGAACATTTACTACGAGAAGAAGTTTATTTCTATCTATGGAAAGTAGGAGAAGGGGAGACTTGGTAGAGCAGAGAGCAATACATCACGAGACTTACATTTCTCACATCTGCAGCCCGGACATCAAGATCTGTTGTCACCAATATGAACTTCACTTTAGTATTTGTCAAGTAACCATATCTGCAAACAATACACGAGGAGCTCAGGTGAGCAGAATATAAGAAAATACAACAATGTCCTGTTTCCCCTGAAAACAAGGTTCCATGTACTTACACTTTGTAGTTTTCAGTAGGATAAAGCAAACCGAGAAATGCCTCGTTTATTGTTGGATTAGACTTTTTCGGGTTGTTCACTGGTAAAGAATACCAAGAGGAAAATACAGTCAACAATAATATATAAGGTAAAAAGGCCAAAAGAACGAGCTCAGGGGCTACAATCCATTGGGCGTACACTATTAAACAGATCATTGATAATATACACACTATGTTGTTTTTAAAATATTTTATGGATAGCTACACTCCCTCTCCACTGAAAGTCATCAAGGATGACCTCTAAAGTGAAACCACAAACAATTGGATCCTTTCTGATAACCTCGTGGAATGTGATATTTCCCAAATCGACCTTCCCTTTTAGTTAGCTGCTAATTCAAATCAATAAGTGTTTATTACGAGTGCATCCATCAGTCTCATCAGTCATGCAGAAATCATCTCAAGATATAACTATTACAAGTTCCTCGGGTGAAAGGGCTTCCACCGATTCTAGATACTACTGATCATAACCATATACTTCCAATCTAACACATCTGCCTTAACATTTCAGCTACATTATACACAAGAATCGATGCATCATACTTGTAAATAATGAATCATATACCAATTCAGCAATTGTTGCATTTGAAATGTTTGGAACTGTTACCTAATTTACTCTTAGAAGATTTAATTCCCCCCAAAAAAGATACCTCTTTCATCGATGACGTCAAGTGAACAATGGACTATATGATGAAGCTTGAGTGCATCATCTGTTTCAGTAAAACTTTGTATGTATAGCGGATTATTCTGCAAATCGTAGCAAATGCAAACAAATTACTATCATGATTTTGAGTAATCACATTCATTGATTAAATATCACAAAGATGGATTCAATAATATGTAGATGTGTAATGATAGGAAGACGGCGGCGCACCTGGTGGCCGACGACGGCTAGGCAGACAAGCATTTCTTTGCTCTCCGATGATTTAGCTCCGATTCTTCGCACTTCAGAGAAATAACATAGAAAATTGCAATTTAATGCACGAGAATTGGCGGGGTTTACATTTTTAGCCTAATATCTAAGAGTAATTGCATGGAAGATCCCTCCGTTTTATGAAATGTCGCATTCGATACCTTGTTAATTATAAAGCTGCTGAAAGTTATTAAGATAAATATTTGTCCAATTATCTGCCAACTAGGGGGCGAAAATAGGTTAGGTCAGACCAGATTAGGCTTTGACTCGGCAAGTTTGGACCTATGACAATGTTGTAGGCATGAGTCTTACTTTTTTAGTGAAACAAACCTCGAAATAGGTCTATGTCTGACCTATTCAGTTTAGTACATCGGGCTTTCACTCTTTT
>AYJT01041802.1:0-11018 GCA_001278415.1 Ocimum tenuiflorum
TGCACAAATCATAAATAAATGCCGCACAAAATCCTCATTCGAACTATGTGTGAAGGCACGAATTTTTTTCCGTAAAAGCAATAAGAGTGAATTACGAATTTAGTTGCATAGAGTATAATTTCAATTAATTTTGTTCCAAAAATTTGTAGTTTTATTTCAAAATTAATGGATCACTAACATTGATCAGGTGGTCATTTTATTTTATATTTGAATTTATTTTTATAAATAATTTGTGGAATTGCAATAAAAATTTCAAAATAGTTTTTAAACTGAAAGTGTAAAAATATGTCTATGACGAAAAATTATTAATGAGATCAAAATAAATATACAACCAAAGTAAATTTTTAGGATCAAAATAAAATGAAATTGAGCTCTATGAGCCAACAAAAATGCAAGTTCCTGAAAACAATAAATAAAATATGAGTAAATATCCTGTTAGACTGTCTAAATAATTTAGACAGATCAATCTATTTATTTGAACTAATCTATCTTATTTATTTGCGTTTGGATCATGAAAATAAATTATTTAGATCCATTTAAATAATTTATATTATTTAGATGACCTAATACAAATTTTTGCATAAAGCATTGGTATGAAAGAAACATGAACAACACATGAGTGAATTGCAATTTTGGTCCCATAGGACAGAGTCCTATTTCATTTTGGTCTCAAAGATTTACTTTTAGTCCAAGATTCAAAATTTTGCAATTCCAATCTCAAAATTAATGAATTATTAATGTGAATCACTTGTTTTATTTACTCATTTTATGTCATATTTCGCATATATAATTCTTAATTGTACAAAAAACTGGAATTATAAATGCCAAAATAGTAATTAGACTAAAACTGCAAAAATATTTTGACGGAAAACTTATTTTTGGAATCAAAAGAATAAGTATGTAATTATAAGTAAATTTTTTGAATCAAAATAAAATGAGACCGAAAAAAAAATACTATTTAATCAAAACACATCTAACTCTATATCCCAAGATTTAAGAATGGGATTTTGTCGGATTGCATTAAATTCTGAGAATTGGAGTCTTGTTCCAACAATAAAATATTTTATTAAGCTAAAAAACTGGAAATATGAATAAAAGTGAAGTTGTCAATTATCATCGCAGGTATGAATTTCTGGAGTGTAGTGCATGAAAAACCACCTGTTTATCCCTTAATTAACTCATTTAAGCACCCTCATAAATCACTGCCACGTAGCCCCAATTTCTAAAACGTGGAATGATTAAATTTCTTCTCGTTAAGTTATTGCCACGTTTCCACTAGTTATATAAATTAAATACATGGTCATTATTACGATCGCATTGACTAGTAATTTTCATCTTTTGGAATTGGAATTATGGAAAAGATGTAGTAATTATTTATTGTTTCTATCACCCTTTATTTCTTCTTTACGCAGCAGAAAAAGGTGGAAAGCCGTTGAAAGCACTGATTATAGGATTTATTTTAGATTTTTAGAAGTTTTACGAAAATAACTTCAACATTAAAAGACAAAAAAAAAAGAAATAAAATAAATTAAAAGGCTGGTGACTCCTCGAATCAAAATTGTGTACGTCATTTCAGAGGTTGAAGTCAACAAAATTTATGCTGTAAATCAAACATCAATGAAACCTAATACGTTCACCACATGATGAATCTAATATCCATATTCATTAATTTGCAGATTGTAATCACCTTCGGACAATAAAAGATTGATAATTGACTTTCAAAAGTAAACTATTTTTAGTTCGCATGTCACACGGTTCAATATGACAACTCATTCAAATATATAATAATTTTTTTTAAATAAAGAAAAATTTTATTGAGAAGGTATTAAAGCACAACAAGAAAAATTCAACTAATACAACAATGGAAGAATAAACTCTATTTAAAAATAGACCACTAATACACATCGGAAGGGACTGGGCACTAAAATAGGTCGACGAAGATCCCGAAGAGATAGCCAATTTGGCCAAGCCATCAGCCACAGAATTGCTTTCGTGATATCAATGCTCGAAGAGGGAGTTAGATCAAATATATAATAAATAGAATTATATATATTTATTTATATGTTTTAATTATAAAAAGAAATATATTGAAATTCTATTTCCATCAAGATATAAATTCTCATCAATATAAACGGATCATATATATATATATATAGAGATTTGATATGGCGTCTGACTAAAATATGCACCTCTTGTGAGTACCAACTACATAATCATTTTTTTTTCTTTTCCTTTCCTAATCTTCCCTCTTCCGAATAATCATCTCATTATTCTTAAAAACCGTGAACACATTACCCTCTCCAAAAATTTATTTATTTAATTTTTTTCATTTAAGAATGAAAAAATGGGGGAAAAATAAAAAAGAAAGAATAAATGAATTTCTAGAGAGAGAAACGTGTTCACAAATTTTAAGAATAATAAGATAATTATTTGGAAGAGGGAAGATTAGAAAAAGAAAAGAAAAATGGTAAAAAAGTGATTATGTGGCTTAGTGCTCACGAGAGGTGCCTATTTTAGTTGGGCGGCATATCAAATCTCTCTCTTTCTCTCTCTCTATATATAGGATTGCGTTATTGTGCATAGTGTCTCTTGTGTGATAAATGATGCAGATTCTCGTCCATCCGTGTGGAAAATAGATGGAGATCTGCGTGGCCACATGTAACAATATGTAAATGCATTTTGCATAATTTGTAAATGCATTACAGGGGTAAAAAAATCATATGCTATTAATTCTATCTACTGCACAATTGGTAAGTCCCGAAAATTATAGGATATGACTTATCACGTCAAATGCATTTATGTAAGCCTCCAAATGCATTTTTGTTTAAAATTATGTAGTTTTTACAAATTCATATTTTTCGTCTGATTTTGTCAAGTAAACGCATATCAGGATTTCGTTTGAAAGGTAATGAAATTTTCTTTAATTTGATGTATGACACACGAAAAAATAATTTAAATCGGGTGAAAAATATTAATTTGAAGTTTTATGGAATTTTAGAAGAGAGAAAAAAAAGAAGAGAGGGAAAACATAATGCACTACAAATGTCCTTTAGAGTGTTTTTGAATAGAGAGAATGCGCAGATATATCTTAATCTCGCCCGTTGGATTGAATAAATGAAGAGCCACGATCTTGCATCATTTATTACACCAACAAACTTTATTATACGAACACAAATATATATATATATATACACACACACACAGATGTATTCATATAAGAACATCAAATATTATGAGAAATGAGATCAAATATAAACTGTTAGATGCTTTGATCGTACGGCTTATATAAACTCGAGCCCAACAAGATATGCAATTTCATATACGAAGATTTGGGTTATTATTGAAATTTCGTATATGTGCGACTGATTATAGCAACTACTACACCTGTTATATGCAACCGATCATATGCAACCACTCGCTTGCCATATGCAACTGATGACAATTTGGCAAAAATAACCCTACATGCAACTATTATATCAGTCATATGCAACTGATTATATTCAATACACGAATAAATTTTGGCTGCGCGTTTAACTGATCTGATGGTGCAGATTTGTTCTCATATCTCATACTAAGGACTGTTCTCATATGAATGCGACCATAGATATATAGGGGTGCATTATTGTGATAATGCATTTTCCTGTAATAACTTATAACTCACATTTTTACATATTATTTAACACATCATTAGTGAATGTGTTTGTCATTATTGTATTTTTATAGATAATGATAGAATATTATATATAAATACAAGAGAAAACGCAGGAGGAAAAGAAGAAGATTGACAAGTAAAAACAATCAACGAGCAAACTACTCTAGCAAGAACCTCTCAATGCTGTGAATACTTCACGAGAAGTTGGTCTTAGCGATAACTTTACTCTCACTGGAGTTTGCTGATCTTGCAACTCTAAGATTATTCATATCAAGTCTGAAAACCAACCTGAGTTCGTGAAGAGAACGCAAATCTTCAAACCTGCAGAAGACGTTGAGCATAGATCAGGAAGAGATCAAAGCTTCTTCAACTGCAACTGCCTACCATGAGTTGCTGACGTGGAATCCAGCAGCTGAGAAGAGCTGAGAAGATTTTCATCTGCAATCCGTGTTCGATCACCGAAAGCAGATAGGATAGGCCCCTGAGTCCTTGAGCAATGATGCCCAACGACTGAGGAAGAATAATGTTGTAATCCGCATTCAATTACCGAAAGCAATTGTTATGAGTGTTTTTCCTTCAGTCGACAAAGGAGGAGAGGACGTAGGAGTATTTGACCTCCGAACCTCTATAAATTTTGTGCCATTTGTATTCTTTCTACATTCGTCGGCCAAACTATTTAAAACCTGTCAGCTAACCTGACTTGTATATCCAAAAACTGACCTAAGACTGCTAGAGAACTAAGGTTTTCTTAAAGATAATTGACTGAAATTAGTCAGTTATTATAGTGGTCCCTTAAGTTTAAATTCCGTAATTTATTTTATTTTCTGTTTTGGGACCAACATCCTTCAAGTCTTTAAGTCTTCAATTCTTCGATCTTCAATCTTTAGAACTAAACTATTACAAGTTCTAGACCATTACAAGTTATTACAAGTATCAAATTAACTTAAGGGATTGTAGCATCAATAATGCTTTTTGGACATTAATCAAAACATACAAAATTCCTAACAAACGAAAAGCTTACTAAAACCAAAATTGCATAATCTGACGGTGAATATTTAGTTTTTAATTGTCAAAGAAAACAATTCATCAGATAATTGTACAAAATCTACGTAGTTTTTATGTAATTAAAAATTCGAATAGTTTGTCATATAATTGAAAATATTTGAATAATTTATCATATAATTAGGGATTTAGCATTGGGTGGGGGCACTCCGGATCTCCTGTTACACAATAATGATATACATTGTGTTACACTACATGAATATTTGACATATGTTTTAACTAAGAGTAATAAATTAAGATAAAATCTTTCCTTATTATAGATGTGATTGATCTCTATTGATTTGTGCACATGTCAATAATTCGAATGATTTAACACAATGTATAATACTATTTATGTAACAAAGATCTGGAACGGGGGTGGGGGAGGTAATTAAATGAGTAAAAATAAAGCTAGGATAAAAGGCATACATGCATCACAAAACATTAAGGATCAAAACAATAATCGTGGATGCCAATATCCCTAAATATATCTAAAATTTTTCTCATCATGACGAACTTCGAACAGTCTTTGGGATTATCAAGTTTTGGTTATTGAACTTTATGTAATGTTTATACAAAGAGCTTCTATACTATTTCCAATGAGACGATATATCTTCAATAACTATCAATGTTTAAGTAGGAGTTATAGGGACAAATTGTTATAAATATTTTTTTTATGTATACTGAAATACAGTAAGAAAAATATGAACTATATAAAAAATAGCAACATATATTCCCAATTATTTTGAACCTACTATATATGTCATTTAGTGATTTTAAACCCAGGTTTCAGCCCAAAAACTCTTTCTAATTTATATGCCTAATTTGCGGCCTGTGAAATTTTCTCCCCCCACTAAGCCCAAATTTGGTGTAATTCTCCACTGCAATTAAGATAATTTGAGATGGAAGGAATCGAGGACTTCTTTTATGGTCATTCTTTTTTCAATTTTAATGAAACGATTTTGTTTCTCACATTATTCCATACGTAATAAAGATATTTTAAATAAAATTAATTTATAATATATAAGGGTTATTTTTATTTTGAAAGCACAATCTTTGAACGAATTCTAAATTTTAATACTCTTTCAAATCTTGTTTTAAGATGCAAAATCTCATAATGTATAGTTTTTTTTGTGCTTCTTTTGGCATGCGTCACAATTCGAACAAAAATTAAAATTATGCGGACACTTATTTTTCTTTCAATATCCATGGCCAAGCTGGACCGACCTCAAAATTTTGAGTCATGTGCGAACTAGAAAAGGTACTCAGTATTAATCATATTTTCATCTTCATACAATTTATAGCAACTACTTTTTGTACATCTTCGATTGTTTGCAGAGGCGAATCCAGAAAAAAAATTTTAGGGGGCTCCATTATATTTTCATATAAAAAAAGTTTATATTATTTTTGAATTGAAAATTCTCTAATTCTGGCTATCAATCTCATTTAAATTTTTATATCCCTAGCCATTCTTGAAAAAAACTCCATTAGTTTATCAACAGATTCATTTAAATAAGAGAAAAAGTGACTTGACTCACTCATATAATCTCTTTGAAAATAATTATCAATATTTTGTAAAATTATTCAAAATAAATTAATATAAATGAAAATGGGACAAAGTTTATAATTGCAAATCACAACGAATATAAAAGAATATGTATACCACCCTCGCATGTTAGAACGGAGAATTCGAACTAGGATTTCTTAAACCTCAGTTAGAGAGCAACACGCGTCAGAGATATGTAATGTTGACGTGATATTGGAGATAGAATGGTTAATCTGTGGACTACTAAACCATTGCCTACAAGGCACGTAGAATAGTTATTTAGAAGCCACCAAGATTTCCGCCGACCTCTATAAAATTTGTCAGAGAAGAAAAACACAGATGATATCCACCTTATGAACTAGAATATTGATGAATATAGAAGTAAGTCAAGCTCCCCTAGGAAGCTAAGGATGAGAGATGAGAGACGTCAATCAAGGAGACGAGCAATGAAGGAAATTATAATGTATTTTCAAAGGAACTGCCCTGTTTGTAGCTCAACTGATGGTTGGAATTCAAAACAAATTCGGAGCCCAGAGCAGCTCCGACGTACGAAACCTCTACCGAATGACTCCCAAGAAACCGTGAGAATAGATGATGAAATTGTAAAGGCCATTAGAGTTAAGTTTACTTGCCCTAATATATTGCTTTGAGGAATATCAGTACTATTCGTTCGGAGAAGGATGACCTAATGCGTAAACGTCGAGGCCACCAAGTGATTTACAAGGCCACCATAAAGAATAAGTAGCCATCCCTAAGAATAGAATATTGAATCGATCAATCAAATGATCCGAGTAGCTTCGCAAAGATTTACTTATGGGCTGAGCACCATCAGCTGTAGACTTAAGAAAAGTACGTACTAGGGCTCGTTGTCTGAATGAGATATGGATACTAGAAATTCGCAGCAACGGCATATTAATTCACCATCGGACCTTAGTATCCATCAATAGGGTGTCCCAACTCCACTTAGATGATTTTATGTAACCTTTATAAATGATCAACTGATCTACTCGAAGAAAGAAGAGGAATGAGATAACCATTTGACAATATAGTCTCCGATGCTTAAATAACGAGCAACCATATGCCAAACTCCGTAGAAATGAATACTAGTTGAGAAGAAGTGTTGCAGGTAAAACAAATGATATCAGGTAAATAAATGCAAAGGACTATTTTAAATTTTAAAATAACCTTAATTTTTAAGTTCTATAAATAATAATTCGGCACCTAGATTGCTTAGGTGCTTGCCAATACAGGTGCAGCCTAAACGTCAAGAAATCAAAAATTTGAAGAATCGACCATATAAATTATATATATTAAACAATCGTATGCAACAAAATCGATTAATTTTCTTCCTTTAACTTTCATCACGTACCACCATTATGTTGTACGTCGTTTTTCACCGTCAATGCACACATAATTTAGAAAACATCCGGACATGATACATAAATCATGAGATTGGGAATTATTATTGAGTTTATCATCGGCAAAATGTTCTTTTTCTTTTGACCTCATGAAATCTAGCAAGCTTAATCGTCGAACAAGAGCAGCATTATTCGTACGTACTGTGACTACCAAAATAGCCGCCTGGATAATGCAAGAGATGTAATTATTCGACCTTTAGGTGATAATGCCTGAAGAAGGAGCAGCCTAAAATTTGATGGAAAACTTTCAACAGAAGTAAGCCAACTACCATTACTAACGCAACAAAAACAAATCCTCTACTTTCTATCATCTTTCATCTTTCTTTCTCCTACTCCTTGTAATTTTCGCATGTATTGAATGACATCATATTAGTAATCTAGTATTATACTTTATTTTTTTTCCCAAAAAGGTATTATACTTTATCTATTAAACTAACTTGAATGGATGATTGTCAAATGACATCATCGTACGCACAAAAATATTTTCCACTGCATAATCCGTACCTTAATATGATTTTTATTATTAAAAAGAAAAAAAATATCGTAGACGATTATTGAATTGTTAAAGATGTGGAAAAAATTAGGTCTATCAGTCGCCCTGTACTTCTTAGATTTGAAAAAGTCGGGTCGGGTCGGGTCGGGTCTAGGCCCACCAGCAACAGGCTCAAGGTGAATATCGGTAGAATGGGTAGAAAAATTTGGTGTTGATGCAATACAGGACCACTGCAATGGACTTGGACTGGGTTTAGTTTAGGACTGAAAAGGTGAGAATGAGATGGATTTCAAGTGAGGGTTTTTTATTTTATTTTTCTTCACTTCAATTTTCTAAAGAATAGTTTCAATTTTTTTTTTTTGGGAGCAGTTTTCTTTTTTTTCTTTCTTTTTTTTGAATTGGGATGGGAGAGTGGGGATTTGAACCCTAAACCTTCCTCACTTGGAGAATCTTACACACGGGTTTCCACCACTCCCCGAATAGACTTGGAATAGTTTTATTAAGGGATCATATGCAATTTATCCCAAAGTATCGAAAATTATGCAGATCTATCCAAAGTTTGTCCGTTGTGCAAATATATCCTAAATTATACTTATGTTATGCAATTCCATACTGATGTCTAAATGGTATTTATTCGTACTTGCGTAGATGTTAAATGCCACGTGGCTCCTACGTAACATTAAATATTATTTTTTTAATTCCACGTGGCTTTGTTTTTTTTTTTTTTCCAATTTTTACCAAAATTAAAATAATGTATGTTTTCTTTTTCATAAGCTAGAGGAATCTCCTCTTTTTTCAGAATTAACCGTGAAGTGGGGCGGTCCCCATCCATCCACGCGATGTAGCATCGCCGAGCACGCGGGCGTCGACGTTGCAGTGGCGGGAGTGGGTGACGGTGGAATTTCCGGAAGAGAAACAGTGGCGTACGCAGCAAGCAACGACAGACATCTCTTCGCCCATCTATGAAAATGGATCGATTGGGAGAAGAAATAATTAAAGAATTTCTTCAAATGTTCAAAACTTGAAGAAGTGGAGATTATGAAAAATTATATTGAAATTGAATGATGTTGTAACAGATGGGAGCTTTAAAACCCGCGAGGAAAGAAGCCAAAACGGATCTGAATCACAAAACGATTACACGATACCGAAATCCCCACGCCTATCCCTCGGAAGATGCTGAAATTATAAAAAACAAATCAGGAAATGAATCCACCGAAACCACTGAAGAATTTAAACAATAGGTATAGATTAGTCAAAAAATTTAAATTTATAGTTTTTCAAGTAGAGCTATCGTAATCAATTAACATACATAATTACTATCTAAATATACTTATAATAATCAACAATAATTAAAAAAATAATTTACACTTTAATCGGGTACAATATTTTCTATTAAAATGAGTTGAATAACTCATTATAACATATTATAGGTGAAAATAATCACAATCAATACTCCAGAGTATGCTTCGACTAAATCCCATTCCATGGAAATTGACGTAAATTCTCATTATATTTTTGTATTACATTCCGTGTCACGCATTAGGTTTTTATTATTTTATATCAAATATATATTTTTAATTTTAATTTTTAAGTTTTAATTTAGTTTTATGGACATTACATACTTTTATCAGTTAGGTTACATAATATTTTTTAAATTATTAACTATCATAAATTGATTATTTTATAATAATATTCAAAAAATAATTTTATATACTATGTGGGGGTGATTGACTGCATGAGTAATACAAATAGAAGGGAAGTTGATTGAAGGAGAGCTCCTGATGTAACTTGAAGTGCAGTTGGAATAACCAACTGCTGCCAACGGCTAATTCAGTTAGGAAACAAGTTGAGCTAGTTTGTTTTCTTGTGGCCAAAGACTTGCTGCTATAATAAGCTAAGGTGAGTAGTTCAGATTAGATATATAGTTCTATAAATACTCGTATCCATATAGCTATCTGGTGACTTTTTGCAACTAGTATATACTCTGTAAACTTCTACCACGATAATAAGAACTCAGTAACCATTCGTGGACGTAGCCTTTTATTGGGTGAACCACGTACATCTTGTGTCTTTCTGATTTTACAATTTTTCTTTCTTGATCTTTCAAAGAATCGCAACATACTATTTGGATGTAATAAAATCACATAATTTCTGTAAAATAATTAAAGAATAAAAATTAAAATTGAAAATAAATATTAAATATAAAATTCGGAAAAATAAAAAGTCCTGAAAAGAGGGATGAAATAAATAATCACATACTACATAGCTATAGAATACACAAGTGCAATAAAGTCAAGTTTAAAATGGAAAAAAGTATAATATGGAAGATACGATCAAACATTGCTAATGACTGATCAACTTTGAATTTTGTTTTCTTGATTGCAGTTATCAGTCTCAGTCAAATCACTTCACCATCAACGAACAGCTTGCATTACATGTTTACAGCGCAAACACCTGAATGAAAAGACACTTGCATTATTACATATGCAAAAGGAATGGAAATTTACATCTAGTCTCAAAAACAACTTTCTTTTTTATGATAATAATAGAAATAGAATAACAAAATAATCACAACATTTAACAAGAATAATGATTCAACTAAACAACAAAAGATTTTACCAAATATCCAACTAATCAACCACCCATCCATTCCATCATCAACAAAAATCTTACCTAGTATAAAAGTGTCTTATTTCTTCCAAAATATTTGTGGCTTATTTTGTCATCTTTAAATAAATATTTTAGGGAACAATAGTGTAATTATCTATACATACTTTAATATAATATAATTTTATTTATTTTAATATTATATATAAAATTGTACTTATCTATAATATAATTTTATTTATTTTAATATTATATATAAAA
>AYJT01041808.1:0-12050 GCA_001278415.1 Ocimum tenuiflorum
GCTAAATACTTGGGTTTGTGGTGGGAGTTGAAACAATTTGTTGTTATGTGTTCCCTTTAAAACCTTGCGGATTTGTTTAAGTTCAACATTTCATGGAAAGTCATTTTTCCAGCACTTTTCACTAGAGGAGTTGTGGGGCAGGATCAAATTTAGGGTTGCTTGGTGCCTCTCTACCCACCGTCTGATTTAGTGATATTGGACAACTAAAATTGTAGATGGCCTTGACTAATACTTAAAGGACTCCCATCACATGGTCCTTTACATTATTATAATCAATTATTTCTCCTATTTCTTATAAAGGGAGAAGTTTGAATAACATACCAGAATGGTGGCAGAATAACGAATATAAAAGCTTTACCTTTTATCATTTATTATCCATGAATATTTCTTTCAATACAAAAGAAAAAAAAAATTAATATATTTAAAAATGCGACAAGATATCTATCCAATTTAATCTTTTTAAATACCTAATCGGGTAAGAGTAGCAGAGAGAATTGAACTCAAGATGTACCCAAAGTCGTGATATCTGCCAATTTTTTCTCTTACAAACCTACTATAATCATAACTCCAGTCAGTCCTATCTTCAATGCAGCAGCACATACTGGATAGAGGTAGGAGATGGCAATATTGGAATAAAAGACCTTTATAATCGTCACAAAAAGCTTGACTAATACAAGCCTCCAATGTAACAGAGTGCTGGCCACCCTTAAAACAGGAAGAAAAAAAAGGAAAATGAAATTACTGGTCATGGCTGATACTCCAGGCTGCACATGCTAATTTCTGAAAAGCACGTGTAGTTGTTGCAGAAAATGCAGCAAATCAAGCAGTTGTAAGCAGATCAACAAGCAGTTATCACAGCATATATATAGTGAACGGTTAAACACTTTCACAAAGCTGAGAACAGGACAAATCACATAAGTGAAGCGACTACTAACCGCGATTCTCCTAGGCTGAGTGCAAATCACATTACAGTGACCACCAAGTCCTGCTTCAATCATGTGATCCAATATATACTGTGGGACCTGCATAACCATCACAAAGAACAGACACATACATCTTACTAAGAAAAAGGTATCTAATCAATAAAATAAATCGTTGTCACACCTGAGTTGTCTTTCCACAGCCTGTCTCTCCAGAAATAACCACAACATTATTTTCATCAAGTAAATGCACAATGTCATCTTTTAAATCAGCAATAGGGAGGCTTGATCTTTTTTGCAACATCACCTGCTCAAGGAAATACAAATAAATATACAAAACTCTACAAGCATCAATTAAACGGGACGTCATCAAGCAGAATGGATTTGCCATATACTTAAGTTGTAATGCCCCATAATTTTCTGCTCGTGTAATTCGACATCTAACCTCATTTAATTTACATAGATATATAGGGGTGCAATAGGGTGAGAACCACCTTCTAGAAATGAACTAAGACCAAATGCCATCCATCCAAATTTCAGATCTTGATTTTGTATTTTTTGCTACATTGCAGCTCTTTTATACTACACTAAAAGGGTAAAATCAGTCAGGATTTGCAATTTTTGTAATGGTATATATAGCTATGTGATGTATTATAAAGCATATAATAAAACATATTTTTGTGTTTCATTAAGGTTGTCAGATATTGTGTTACAGTTCATTCAATTTTGTTCAAGCAAACGTATCTAATAGTGAATTCATTTGAAAGATTGTGAAATTAGCTTTAATTTGGTATGTGATATGCGAAAAAAAGTAATTTAATTTGAGTGACTAATCATCGTTTAAAATTTTAAGCAATCTTACATGAGAGAGGATGGGAGGCTAAAGGGTCTTATCCCTTCCATAAATACACCCCTCTCCATTCCTTTAGAACTCCAAGAGCACTGGCGCATTCTTATTGTTTCTAACTCCTAACATCAATTTCAAAATCCCCAATGCCAAAAAGGAGAGTTGTCCTTTCTCCTACAATTCCACTGGCCTTGAAGCATCAAGTGTTCTATTTGCCACCCAAGGTAAGATTCATAGCCTTTCCTTTAAACTTTACACATTTTGTACCCACATCTCATCATCACTCTTGAACTACTCTTGGAAACCAAGAAATCGAGTGCCACTAGAAAAAAGATACTTAGTGGGTAACCATCTAACCTTTTTTAATAGTTGCATGTTAAGTTTGCGATGCAGAATTGCGTGACCTAGGATTCCTAGTATGTCTTCATATACTAAACATGAGATCTACATGCGGAATGGTTGAAATTTGGATGAGACGTGCAACAGAAGTTTTGCCTTGCTTAAGAAAAATGCTAGTGCTACATGTTATAAATTGTTTTGAGGTTGTGAATTGCTTTGCTGATGATTACTATATGTATGGTGTGAAGAAGTGTGTTGCCATGAAACCTAGGAATGATCATGATCCCTAGGACATAATTTTTGTATTGAGCAATTTTTGGCTTGAAATGTTTGCTGTTTTCATAATGAGTTAGAACACCTTATGTAAGGTGTTGGAGATTTAGGTAAATTTTTGTTAATACAGCCCCAAATTGAAATATGGTGGATGGATGATTTTTTGATTGTGACATAGTAAACGTAGAGTACTTTTCAAGCACAAAATAAACAGACGAGGAACCCTTCCTTGAAGTCTAGAAAAGTGTTAAAAATATATTTGAACCCCTTAACTTCGAAAACCTAAAGAATCACCTGCATGCATGAACTTAACTGATTATGGAGTCGATTATGAGATAAATACTTCATTATTGATGAAGGGAATGAAGAGAGCCCCACTTTTTGACGACATGGACCCGTCTTACAACATAAAATGACAATGTGTTTTCCAGCCTTCAAACTCAGCTTTTCAAAATAAAGTGAAATTGTGAATCATTTTTGCTAAGTTACCTCTCAACCATGTAGTGGCCACACACATTATTGAAAGCCTAAGCTGCGTGAGACTCATGGAGTATATTAAATGATCGTGTCTCATGCACTTTGGTTCAGCTTGGATCAGGAAGTATAACCTAAGCATGTTGCATTGTGGCTAAGGAAGGAGACGAATATCTCATTTCACAAAACATTAAAGGACAAGAGTGGATGATTGTGTAAAAGATACAGAATATTTTCACTACCGTAATTGATAGTATTTTGACGGAAGTTGAGTTATCATCAGTAGAATAATTGCAATACATAGAATCAGCAACAATGGAGTTGGAGGACGCAAGTAATATATACCAGTCATTAAGCATCTGTATGCATTGCTATTATGCATTTTTTCATTTAGTGTTGTGCATTATCATGAAACATATTATGCAGTATAATAACAGCTAGGGTATTCATTCTTCTTTTTTGTTTGATTTGCATACAGTGGTATACTATCCAGTATGTCATGACGAGATAAAGCCGTACATAGGGAAGTTGTTTAGTTTAGTGGAAGAAGCAAGTCGTACGTAGATTATGAGAGGGCTGTTCATTATGACACGTGTCGGAGGGGAAAAGATAGTCATAGATAAGTAAAAATGCATAATAATCATTAACACAATGCATAACGAAGATCTGGATGATAATCATCAACAAAATGCATACTAATCACTAACACAGTGCATAACGGAGAGCGAAAACAATGCATAACATAAAATTAATGCATAACGTCACGTCCCATAATTATCGGGATGATGGGATCTACCAAATCGTGCATTAGATACGTGAATTTTTCCGTGATCATAATGCCCCCAAACTGCATAATAAAAAAATGAAACTGCATAATATATCTTTGGTCAACGGAAATCTGGGAGCCCTTGATTTTGTTAAATCCATGGTCAGGATTTTGTAGTATTTATCACATAGAGAATGATTTATCCCTGAATACTATATATATAAAACCAAAATCTTTTTACTCCATTTTTCCTCCTATAAACATCACATCATCAATAATATATTCCTTTTATTTTATTTACTACTTTATCAATATTATAATATATATTTAAACAATATATAATAATAAAACTATGTTTATGTCACTTTCCCTAAAGATGGAATTTTTAAAATTTATTTTATTTGCTAATTTCTTGTAAAAAAAATACAAGTATAATTTCTTAAAATTTAAGTTAGATTAGCTTTGTAAATTGTAGTCTTACTTTTTATTTTTACAATTATTATGTAATCCGATATTTAAATGATAAATCAAACTATAGTTATATGAATAATTTCGATACAAAAAATTAACTACTAAACCGTATAACAAATATATATCTGATTTTGTTGATTATATTTTGAAAATTACACGCACATACAATAACCTATATATATACATACACAACAACAAGAAGATTAAATTTATGTCAATTTCCCCCCAAAATTTCCTTAAACGTTAGACTCGATTTGTAAATTCAAAATTCTAATTCGATTAAGCTAAATGTATAAATTATAATTTATAGTATGGTTAGACTAATACTTCATAATGGCGGAAAATTAATTAATATTTTGAATGGTCAATAAATATAGATATACAAATTTTAAATATCTCTCTCTGTGTGTGTGTGTATATATATATATATATATGGTCGCACTATGGTGTATAGGCCCCTTAGTGTGATAAATTCTACAAGATCGTGGCCGCCCGTGTGAAAAGTTGACGGCGATCCGCGAGGCCACGTGTCCAAATAGTGGTATGTATTCTATCTAATATGTAAATGCATTTAGGGGGTAAAAAAGTCATATGCTAATTAATTTTATCCATTGCACGGGTGGTTAATCTCAGTAATTATGGGATGTGACATATCACGCGAAATGCATTTACTAAGTTTGAATATGCATTTACGCAAGTCTTAAAAAGCATAAGATTGTATCGCAGATTTTATCCTGCTGTAAATGCATTATTTGGTTTAACATTATGCAAGTATCACAAATTCATGTAGCTAGTTTGATTTTTTTCAAGTAAACATATGCAATTAGGATTTCATTTGAAAGATCATGAAATTTCCTTTAATTTGATATACGGTACACAAAAAAATGATTTCAATCAAGTGAGATATATTAATTTGACGTTTTATGTAATTTTAGAAGAGAGAAAACAAAATATTACCCTAAATACCCTCCGGAATGGAATAAAAATCTGCTACCCTATTTAATCCGGCCACTGGATCCAAAAATATGAATGGCCAAGATTTCGCATCATTTATAGCACCAAACCACTTTATTATATGATCACAATCCTATATACACACACACACATAAGAGAAAGTTTTGAGCACGCAACGCACAGGTATAAAACTAGTTTATTAAAAGGACCAACAATTCATATCTATCTTTTATGCATATTTCAGTAACGTATTCACTAGATGCATTCTTATTTTCAACCCTTCATGCATTTCTAAATGTGTAGGTTGCGAGATAATGGAGGATGTTGTGGTGTTGACCTTCAATTTGTTCAATACTACTTAATAAGCTAGGGGTACATATATTTATATACATAATCGGATCTTGCATATTGTTCAACTCTTTTGGTTAGATCTTTTCACACACTATTTTTGCTAGATGGCTCGATAACTCAATTGATTGTCGAAATCTGTTTTTCTTATGCTTATCTATAGTTCTATTTAAATGCACCAGTCACCACCCACCCCATAATCCCCCCTTGCCGGACCGACTGGGAGCCACGAGCCAGTAGGTTCCCTTCGGGAGGCTCTTGTGCAACATAAGTGAGAAGGGTTTTCGATGTTCCATTTGTTAGCAAGTCAATCTCATGCATTAGACTAGTGTTGTCACCATGCATTTATTATCAGCTTAACTAACATATTGAGCACTTATAGCGAGTGTATACTGCTTATTTTTCTTTTTTTATTTCACTTATTTAGATAAGATGTACCATATTATAAGAACTCAAATTTACTATTTTCTTAATCATAATCCTGAAAAAGAACACTAAAGTTGCTCGAGAGCACTAGTATCAAGCCTCAATCAGCTATCCAGACAATGAACTATTGTCCTTACATATTTTTTTTGAGACTTATAGATGTAGCCAATAGTTATTTCAATTTTGGATATAGAGCCACAAGCACAGCCTCACAATCCGCAGATGCAAATAATAGATTAAAAACCATAGCCATCAACTATATCACAGATTTTCAACAATAACATTTCTAACCTGGTACTTTCTCATTTCTTTCTTCTCTTCATGTTTCTTCTTCAGGTAAGAACTTTCAACATCCTTACTACTGCCCCTGCCTGCATATAGCAATATGACGTAAATTTTTTATCTGGAAAGGACATTCAAGGTTAAAAAGGATATTTTCACATGTTGACATAATGAAAGCTTCCAAATTTGCACTCAGACATCCATCGTCACAAATAGATTTGTAAAGAAACACATCCAGTGAAATAGGAAAGAAGTTTTTCACGCACTTTGAGCATGGTGAACAGTGCCACCAGCATATTCGACAATACGCTCTTGATCTTCAGCCTTAACAAGATTTTCCTCTTCAAAATGGCGCTCAGCCTTAAGAGGATGCCCAGTGTTTAGCAATAAATCCACAAAACCAGCCCTTCTATCGTCAGCTATATCTTTTACAGTTGTTAACTGATCTGTGAATTTTAAGAATAAAATGCAGAAGAGATCAACTAACAAAAAGAAGGCCAGTAGCTACAAATACAAGAGTTTCAAATGTTAAAGTTGTCAAGATAAATAGTAGATATATGATTAGTTACCTTCCGTCCATTTCAGGACAAGGGAAGCATATGGCTCCTGAACTGCAAAATGAACTGGCAGATCTGGAAAAAGACGATAGAGTGCATAAGCTGCAATTCTGTTTTGTGCATCCTGCATGACACATGGCCATAATCAGTAGTAAACGTCATCCAAAACACTGATTTTTATATGCACCAAGGTTTCAGTACCAGTTGCCATAATTCAACTAACTGCAATGGCAAATGGCAAGTGTTTACCTCTGTTGTATTCAAGGTCTCGTCCTGTCTTGGAAGCTGAATAGTTGTCAATCCTCCAGCTTTTCTACTTTTACCCCTCCCTCTAGCTTTCTGCAGAATGCTGATAGAGTATCCAAAATTGCTTCCTTTTCCTGGAACTTTATCATATTTTGGTGCCTCCCAGCCTGATCTTTGGCAAAGTTGCTGAAGAACAGCCTTTGGTATCCTTTTTGGATCTCCCTACAGTTATAATCATACAGCAAGAATTAAGGCCATAGGACATATTGAAGAAATCATTACTTAATTCGAAAGGAGAGAAATAATTACAAATGGGAAGACTGAAATGATGAGACAGATTGAAAGCACACTTGATGGATGAAAACAAACTAAATAAATGATTGCACCAGAGATTCTATCTGAAAGTGCCGATGGATACAATGATTGTTGCGATCAACTTCATAAGTGGAGGAGATTACCTTCTTCCAGATCCCTTCCAGTTTTGCTAAATTTTCCTCACTAGACAGTTCTCTCATTTTCTCTTTCTTTTGTATTTCCAATTCCTCAGGAGGTATGACTTGATCTGAAGGACTATCTTCCGAAAAGAAATCACCAAGTTCCGCACCATCTGATTCCCTATCCGAAGCATCTCCACTTAGTGAGCATATGCTTACAGGAGCAGCACCAGTTGAGTATTCATGTGAGTCAGAGCTACCAACTCCCTTTTGATCAAGTTCAACCCTAAAATCAGTGCAGTCTTCCACTATGTCACGTATATTAACAGTGTTATCTTCAGAGTCGGCTGAAGGCACAGACATGGATTCTCTGCCTTCTGCAACACCACGGGAAGAATTTGCATATCCAGATTCCAACATATCAATTGATAGTCCTGACGAACAATTATGTACAAGAAATATGAAGCACCTTAAATAATGACTCAAACTCATGAAGTTGAAGATAGATGATCACAGTTCTAAATACCTAAGGCTGATATCTCCTTCTTTAGTTTCCGAATGATTGAACCTGCCTCTTCCTGGATTTTCTTATCACCTCTCTCTTTAGCATTTGCAGCTTGCATCCTAGCAGCATTGTAATCCATAAAAATAGACTCATAATTGCTCCTTGGTTCCAGTGCCTATAAAAGGAGTACATAGTTCATTGACAAGTAAGATTAAGAGAGAAACATCCGGGCATCTTTATTCTTTGCCAATATTTAGCCAGCAATGTGAATATACATCGTTCACGGGAGGTCAGGTCTCTTCATGCAGTGGACAAGATTTTAAGGGAATTATGTGAAAAATGAGTATTCAAATAATTTAGGCAAAGAAGAAAATTCAAAAAGGCTCCATAAGGATGGCTGAGTCCATAAAAGAACTGCACAAAACCAAAAGGCAACAAAAGGCTTCCTCAGATTGTTGAATAAGACAAACTAGAAAAAAGAGAGAAGGTGTCTGAATCTGCAATAAGTTATGCATGGTTATTGACTCATCATCATCAGGAATAAGGAAACTATAACTGCAGTACAATCAGATCATTACCTTTTCAGAGGAAACATTTTCCATAGCATAAGTTTCCCAGGAATCATATTGATCCTGCAAAACATTCTTAGAGTAAGTAGTCCTAAATTTATAATGAATCAAAACATGCCGGTCAGTTTATGAGCTGGTAAATATTTATCGAACAGCCTAAATATAGTGCATTCATTTTGTAAAAGCTTCTGTGGAAATGTATACAGCAACAAGTTTACAAAATCAATCACAAACTCCATTTTGCTTATTATCAGATTGGATGAGATTTGCATGGATCTTGTAAAATGGAGTGCTAAGCTGCAACTCAGATTTGTGCATCCTGAGGTGAAAAGGGTTGGCTTAGGTCTTGTTAGTATGTAAATGCATTGAATTAAATTAGTGAGTGTTAGGAAGAATTGCTGCTCGAATTGGCGCATCACTTGGGAAGGGAGTTCTGCTGAGGGGAGTTCCCTGAGAGATCTCCTGCGGTTGAAAGTTAATAATTTCTTGGACAATTGTTTCTGGCCAGAAGTATTCTTCCTGAATGGTCATTCTACGTGTTCTATAAGTAATATAGTTTTGAGTTCCTGTTTTACAGTATTATGTTCACAGGTAAACTCACCTGCCAAAACAATCCAAATTCACAATATAGAACAACCCTATTAAATTGACTGCATAAGAACTACCCAACTGATCCGTGCAAGCCTCCACTGGCTAAACTTAAATTACAAAACTAGAATAATGACCATGTCAAATAATTGAAAAAGTGTGCTGCTTATTTAAGCTGCAACACTTGTAAATAAGGAGAAGTCTATCATCTTTCGTTGATAGGTAACAAGGACATTTTATGAATGTTGTTTTTTAAATGGATGAGGAGTCTCAAAATAGTGATAACATCATAGATAAAAAATACAACTCTGGGTCTCTACCTACATCTAAAGTTTCATTTTTTTCTACATAATGGTTCAGATTTCAGAATGAAGAGGTGCTATGATACCGGTGTTCAATTCTGTTGGTGCATTTCTTTTCTTTTCTTTTCTTTTTTAAATTTCTGATCGTTACCCCCGTTTTTTGCATTTCCAAAAATGTTTGGAAGCCACCTACCTATGAAAGTAACTCTTTTCATGCCTATTGATATTAACTACTTATGACATGCTTCAATAGATACCTTTGAATGTCCTTGTGTGTCCAAATGGGTGTGCACTTTGTAGGCATCAGTCAGAAGATTTGGAGCACTACTCCTTTGATGCTCATTTTCTCTTAATTTCTAGAGCTGAGTGCTACAAGAATTGGGGCTTATGGCTAATGCTGTAGTCTATTACTAATTTTCTTAGAACATCCATTAGAAAAATGTTCTAAGTCAAATAATTGCATGATACACATGAAGAGACAAGATAAACTTGGATTAATTGTACTACTTATGTAAGTGTTTGTGTTAACTCTCCCATGTCCGAAGTCCACAATAATATCACTAATGTTGGTTTCTTTTGGACAAGCATAACCGCACAACACAAGCCTTTCCTTTATGGTTCTATAAACAATTTAGTGTGGTATGTCAGCAGCAAGGTTATGAATCACATCACCTGTGACGCAGGCCAATCTGTCAATCGAGTCATCTACCAAGTAATGATAAGCTTGGTTCTAAACTTCATTTTTTGCATGTTGGTCAGACATCTTCCTTTTTTTAATTCCACTACTTCCTTGTTCCTCAATGAGATTCCATATATACACTATAATCATGACTATTGTGACAAAACTTCCAGCAAGGTTCTTCTTAAAAGTTCTCTTCAAGATTGATTCTTTCAGCTGGATTTCTCGAATTTCATAAAGGTGAACTCTACTAAAATGGTTTCACTTTTTCGTCAAAGGGAAGCCACCAAAGAATTGGTGTGTGATTCCATCATACGAATAACCAAACATCACAAAACCTCTTTCTATCAGTCATTTTAAATTTTTCTACCAAGCTTTCACTTGATTCATAACCAAGTTCAGCTCGAAAGAAGCATGTTGAGTTTGTAAATTACTTAGTCACCCTTAGCTTGCCACGACAGACTAATTAATTGAGTGCCTTGAAAAGCCTTGATGCGATTTTTATCCTAGCTTGTTTAAACACACCTCTTCCTGTCGTTCCATATACTGACGAATCCAGTCTGCTTGGGAATGCCCAATAGAATCCAGAGTTTCATTATCTCTCCGCTTCTGAATCACATGTGGGCTTTGATCCTTGCCCTCAACTACACCTGGAAGTGAATTCTCGGATGAAATCCAATCCTCACGAGCAGTTGATATGACGACTACAGAACCTGCCGGGAAAGTTAATCAATATTTGGAACTGCCACCAATAAAAAAGTTGATGTAGCGTACCTCTTTCTGTGCTCGACGAACTCCCACTTGAAAACTTTAGCGGAAGCTCATTACCTGGAATATTTAAGCACAGCCAGTCTAAAGCAGACTCGTATGTTGCACTCTCCTAAAAAAGCAGTAACAATCGATCAGAATTTTAAAAAGAAAAATCAGTATTAGGTATTAGAGCAATTGCGTTGGGCAGACCTTGAGAGCGAAGAGCGCGCGTTCGATTTGTTCATCTTTAAAACCCTCACAAGACAGCTTGTCGTAGACTGAACGGAGCCTCTTTGCAATCTGCTCTCTAGAGAGAGATGGAGTACCTAGGGAGGGCGCCAGAGATCCTCCAGAGCTAATAACAAGGCTGCGGAGGCGTTTCTCATTCTGGGCCGATAATTGGAGTTTGGGACCGGTGGAGGAGGCTGCTTTGCCCTTGCATGACGAGGGCTTCTGCTTCTGCTTCTGCTTCTGCTTCTTTGGTGCCATTGCCCAATTAAACGAGACTAACTAGTTTTCCAGGCTGATCTTCATTCACCACACCGCACAAATACTAATAATTTCTTCTCGTAATTGTATCATACCTCACTTAGTCGTCGTAAACCCTTGGTTATTATACAAGACATTGAAATATTAACACCCCATAATATTTCAAAATCTTAATAAAATTAAATAAAAGAATTTCAGCGTTGTCGGAATCGAGAGGTTGTTTTCATCTTGGGAATTCAATCATTCATGGTTACAGATTGTGTTTTTCTTCTCAACTAGTTGTAGTGTGTTGCACGGTCTAACTGAATTATTTATTTTAAATTAAATAAAATTATATTTTTAAATTGTCATCAATAAAATGAAATTTGATGTAAAAAAAATTAATTTAAGTGATAAAAAATATTTTTATATTTGCCTAAATTAAATTGATATAAAAATAAATTTAGAAGAAAAATAAAATTGATGAAACTGTAATGTTTTACAGAAAAAATGACTCGTTATAATTTTATTGAGGCTCTCTATTACTTATTATATAAATATATATATATATGGCCGTGTTGTTGTACATAAGACCCTTGGTGTGATAAATGATGCAAGATCTTGTCCGTTCATGTAAAAAATGGACGCATATCCGCTAGGCCACTTGTCCAATTATTAAAATGCATTCTGTATAAGACGTAAATGCATTACAGGGGTAAAAAAAGTAATTTTTTAATTAATTATATCTACTGTACAGTTGGTAAGTTTTTATAAGATGTGACAAATCACGTCAGATACATTCTATCGCAACTCTCTAAATGCATTTACGTAAGCCTGAAAATGCATTTTCGT
>AYJT01041846.1:0-15198 GCA_001278415.1 Ocimum tenuiflorum
ACAAACCAATGCCTCCATATTGTGGTACTATTTTTTTATTATTGTAAAAATTTGAGAGAAAACCTAACACAATTTCTTCATTCTGAGTTCTTGGATGTTTGAAACCGATAATTGTACTGTTAGTTATTTTTTTCATTCCTGCATAGTATAACAAAAATGATCAGAGCAAAGTATAATAATAAGTTTTTTGACATCAGTAAATAGAGATCTTTTATTTAAGATAAACCTTAGTTACCTTTGAACTTTCTTTTGGCGGGATTGATATTTGAGAAGGATTTGCTTGTTAATTTTTATCTGTCAACTGCCCACAGACAAAAATAAGTTAGCAAAAACTTTGAAAAGATTGTGATATAAGAGATTAAACTTACATTACTTTTTGGTTCTCCTTGCACGACAGAATATGTTGATGCTTATTTTGTGTTGAATGAATTATTTGTTGGCCTGTGTTTCTATTGTTCTTTATGGATGCTACTCCCAGAAATAACTCCTTGTTGAAAGATAAAATTTGCCGCAAAAATCCTCTCCTCTGTATGATTGTTCTGAAGTACCTGAATAATGAATTGGTTGTGACTATATTAAATACGAAAAGACAGTTTTAGTGGCACTGATATTCCCACCTTCTCATACACGTGCGCGTTTGTGTTTGTTAGCCACGTAGATCACACATCTTTTAAATGGAATAGTCTGCGGGGGTCGTTTATGTTAGTTGTAATAATTGTTTTATTTTTTAGTTTAAATATTCAGCTAATATTGTGTAATTACTATAAATTGCATATAATATTTTATGTGATTAATTATTTTATTCAATGATTACATAACTATGTATTAGCCTGTTTAAAATGATACGGCACAATAATGTGTATGAACATGTATTATTTGATATTCAATGTTAGATTTAGATATGTAGTCAATTTTAAACACCTTCTGTTAGTATATATTTTTTAATAAATAAGTATTTAAACTTAATTCATCAGTTTGGCTTGGATTTTAGTTTTTTAGTGGAAAGTAATTTATGTTTATATAATGTGCTATTTTGTTATGATTTTTTGAATATGAATATGTAGACATGATATGTTTTCTAACATATTAATATAAATCTGCAGCTTTCAAGCAATTAAAAAAAATAAAATTGAAGATGATCTAATATCCTTGAACAAAGCAAAAGTGGAAAACATTTGTCCAATATCCATTAAATAAGCTGAACTAAACAAAACTGTATTGGAAAACAGCGGTCCAATGTCTGTAAAATAAGTGGAACAAACTGTATTGGATAACACAACTTTTCATTATAATAAATCTACTCCTTCTTGATGCGAACTTCCGATTTTTTCTTTGATAAAGCTTCTGTGAAATCATCCTTCAATGAGAGTCCCATTGAGCTTTGGCTGATTGTGGAACTCATTTTTGCAGGAGGAAAAAGAAGAAATGAGAGAATTTTGCTGAATGATTAGGGATCAGTTTTCCAATTAGTGCTGAAAACTTTTTGTACTAAATTTTGCTGTTTGGCTGAAAAATCTGAAAACTGATTTGTGTGGAATATATTTGTTCTAATTTTTTCAGAACTATTTGAAAATATATGCAGCAAAGTTATGATAGTGGGCAGTTCATTAGGTTAGTGGTGGCAGTCATTAGGTTAATGGGCAGTTTTTCATAGGTAGAAGTGGTCAATAATGCAGGGATTTTTGGTGGGAAAAATTTGGACTCCTTTATTATTTTAGATTGATTGATTGATACTATTTCGATTGCTGAAAGCAAGTTGGTTGGATCTGGCTGTCAATTCTCTATGACATGCGCTCTCTGTTGTTGTATACTTGTATTATGAATTTTAATCTTATCAT
The DNA here is from genome assembly GCA_001278415.1 of Ocimum tenuiflorum. Classification (NCBI taxonomy): domain Eukaryota; kingdom Viridiplantae; phylum Streptophyta; class Magnoliopsida; order Lamiales; family Lamiaceae; genus Ocimum; species Ocimum tenuiflorum. The sequence continues at coordinate 1,839 of AYJT01041846.1, forward strand.
TTTGACAGTTTCGGTGGTTCAGTTTTGATGTTGGATAATTGGATCATTATTTTACATGAGGCTGAATGTTTCTTACATCCGTGATAGTTGTTTTGGTTTCGATGGCGGACTTAGAGAAATTGCTCCTTGAGGCAGCAGGAAGGACAAGCACGCCTGGGAGGAACAGGCATTCATCTCCACCATCACGGCGTAGGCGAAAGGGTTCATATTCTGACGATGGAAGTGACTCAGAAAATGATTCAGGTGGTGATCGCGGTTATTCAAGTAGAAAGCCATCAAGCTCGCAGGTACCTCTCAAGAAGAGGTTGGACCCTGCAGATAGAGAAGATGACCGCAGTAGTCAAGAAGGTGAAGAGGAAGATGATTATGGTCATGATCGTGACAGTGAGAATGATTCCGTTGGGAGTGATTTGTACAAGGATGAAGATGATAGGGAAAAACTATCAAAGCTTACAGAACTTGAACGAGAGATGATACTAGAGGCCCGTGCAACCAAGAGAAGTGACAGAGATTTGACTGAAAAGCTGAAAAAGAGGAAAGGCCTTGATAGAAAAGGAAGTCCCCCTAAAGTGCCTACTCGCAGCATGCGCTCAAAAGCTGAAAGGGCAGGTGCATTGGATGAATTGGTAAAACGAAGAAGGGAATCAGCTAAAGGGGGATCTGGCAGCCGGTACTCACCTGTCAAGAGGAGATCTTTCGCTGCTGCAACCTTGAGCAGCCCTAGCAGGAGTGAGAGTGGATCCCACAGTGATGGGGGAGATTCAACAGGTGATGGTGGATTGGCTGATAGTGATGACGAAAAGATTTCAGCTGAGTCCAAGGTGCCAACATTTGAAGACATCAAGGAAATAACAATCCGCAGATCAAAACTGGCGAAGTGGTTCATGGAGCCATTCTTTGATGAATTGATTGTTGGCTGTTTTGTGCGAGTTGGAATTGGGAAGTCGAGGTCAGGGTCTGTCTACCGGCTCTGTGTGGTTCGGAATGTTGATTCTACAGATCCTGATCGACAATATAAACTCGACAACAAGACCACACACAAGTACCTGAATGTTGTATGGGGCAACGAGAGCTCTGCTGCTAGGTGGCAGATGGCAATGGTTTCCGATTCTTCTCCTTTAAAGGAGGAGTTTGATCAGTGGGTTAGGGAGGTTGAGCGTAGTGGTGGTCACATGCCAACGAAACAGGAAGTTTTGGATAAGAAGGACGCCATACAGAAAACAAATTCATTTGTATACTCTGCAGCAACTGTAAAGCAGATGTTGCAGGAGAAAAAATCGGCCACATGGAGGCCGCTAAACATTGCTGCAGAGAAAGATCGTCTGAGGAGGGCTTTGGAAGTAGCAAAGGAGAACGATGATGAGACAGAGATAGAGAGGATAAAGGCGAGGCTACAAGAACTGGAGGCAAGTCGGCAGGCCCAGGATAAAAATTCCAAGGCAATTAAGCTGGCAGAAATGAACAGGAAGAACAGAGTTGACAATTTCAAGAATGCATCAGAACTGAAGCCGGTGAATACTGGTCTGAAAGCTGGAGAGGCTGGATATGACCCCTTCTCTAGAAGATGGACTAGATCGAGAAACTATTACGTGGCAAACAACAACGCAGGAGAAGCTGGTGGTGGGGATGCAGTGGCTGCTGCAATAAGTGGTGATAATGGATCGGGTGTAGCGGGAGTGGCAGCTACAGCTGCGGCCCTGGAAGCAGCAGCGGATGCTGGGAAGTTGGTAGATACAAGTGCCCCAGTTGATGAAGGGACTGAATCATACCTGCTACATAATTTTGAGTTGCCGATATCACTAGCGGTGCTTCAAAAGTTTGGTGGGGCTCAAGGATCCCAAGCTGGGTATATGGCAAGAAAACAGATGATTGAAGCTACGGTTGGGGTTAAAGTTCCTGATAATGATGGGAGAAGGCACGCGCTCACCTTGACTGTCAGCGACTATAAGAGACGGAGGGGCCTCCTCTGACTCTGCTTCCCCTCCATCTAATTACTGTTTGAACTGGAAAAACTAATAAAAACAAGTTAGCAAAGTCATGACTACTACGCCCCTTGGTCACAATTGATATTTTAGGTTCAAGCTTAGCATTAGTGGATGCTGTCTTTGGCAGTCGGACATTGTTTTAGTTAGTCTTGGTTATCATAACTTCAGCTGATGGATGTTTGTGGTGTAACAAAGAATGATAACCCAGACCTACTGAGAGGGGACTAAGAAATACTAGGAGATGTCGACCCAACTTGTAATCCAAGTATGAAAGTTGATGTCCATTTCTGCTACATGAACGCACCACATCATGGAGGTGTTTGGAAAATTTTCGAGCTCAACACTGCTGTGAGAGGAACTTGGATTTTGTTGTACTGGTCACAGAAAACCTTCATTGTTTTTAAGTGATTGGAGTGTAAATAATATAAATTTTATACATTTTCAATCATTTATTTGTATAAAATATTATAATAATAGCATGATATTTGTTGATCTAAATTAATAGATTAAAAGATTATCAAACAATTAATGTATTTGTATATGTTTATCATAAATGAAATTATATATAATAAAATATTTGATATTATTTGAAATATTATTTAATGGAATTCTAGGAGTAGTCAACAAATTTGTTAAAAGTCAAATTCTACTTAGAAAGATTAAAAGTTGATACAAAATGTTTACTTTGTTAAAATTTACTTTGTGAATCTAAAATATGCAAATTTAATCGTTTGTATCATATATATATATATATATTATTAATTATGATATTTTAATATTAAAGTAATTATAATTAATATTATAACAATTTTAAATTAATATTTTATTTTTAATATATTTTGAAAAAATAATATGTTGTGATATTATAACCGTCATGACCAATTATTTAAAGTTCAACATTTATTATTTCAAGGGAATAGACTTATTGGTGCTGAGAAGAATTCGACGCAATTCTGAATTGGAATATAGTGAAATCAAATCATGCAATTAGATAATATTTATTACTATTTTGATATCATATTATTATCATGTAAGAATTAGAAGATAACATATGTTAGATAATATCTAAATTACATTATTGATAATTATAATTATATTATGCAAAGATAATTACATTGTTGTTCCCTAAAATAATTATTTAAAAGGTTAAAATTGGGAAGAAATAATTTGAAAGAAATACAAATACTTTTATAATATGTATAAATTCGACAATGCTCTTTGGTCACTACTCGAGGTTTAAAAAACAGTGTTTTAGAATTGATTCATGCACAACTGCAAAATCCATACCACCATCGATGGTGTGGACTTGTTAGTGCCATTCATCTATGAGGAGCATCATCGATTTCCATGTTTATTAAAGTTGTAGTAAAACTATCACCCACATTATCCGGTTAGACTGAATTATCGGGGCAAGAATTGTGGAGGACTTATTCATAAGAGTTGAAAAGGAGAATGTAAATTTGTAATGCAAGAATTGTGAGAGATAAATTGCAAGATAAAAAGGGATGATAGTTGACCCAACCTACTCTGCGTTGCGTAAAATTTGCCTTCTGTCTGCCAGCCTGTAGATAATTATCTCGTTTTAATTTATTTATTCGAATCGAGTCTATGATATGAGTTTAGCCAATCAGATTCCTACGTAGTGGTTATTGAAGGAAAAATTAAGATGTGGGTACAAAACATTTCAACAATCTGATTATGCATAATTTAATGCATGGAGGTCGTGCTACGTTGCTGCACTTAAAAAAACTGGAATTTGGCTCAATTCTATATCAAATGATTTGTATGGAGAATAGCTTTGTCTCTACATATCAACATCATTAATGACGAGGCATTTAAGAGACCAGCTTATTTGTTGTATTAGTCATAACTTGCAATGGGAATAATCAAGTGCTACTGCAATGAATATTATATGAGAGTAAAAATGAAATGAAGCATATTAAGAATAGGATGTGATGAAATTTGAGATAAAATAGGAGGCAGATGGAAGTGCATGATTCCTAGTCCCCTCGCCTTCACCAAACAAAGTAGGCGCAATAAAAACGGACAGTTTCTTTTTGTGGAAAACTCTGTTTCACAAAACTCCACACCACAGCTCACAATCACAGTCTTTCATTTATTGCCGCATGAAATTTTGAGATGGAGAATATTACTACATATATGTCTCAGCTTCTTTTGATTTGGCAAAGGCAAAGAAGCAAGATATCTTTTTACGCTTCTGTTTCTCTCGTTTTTCTCTGTCTTCTAGCTTACAACGGCGCCGCTATATTCTGCATCACCCTCCCTTTCCCGGCTAAAACTCCGCCAGAGTCTGCGAGTTTCTTGCCGGAAAAATCAATAGCTGTTCCTACTCTTCCTTCCCCTTCTCTCCAAAAAGAAAGCCCCAGTGTGAACTTGACCACCCTCTTGCCACGTCTCCACAAAACTCCAAATCTGGTGGTTTTTGCAAACACAACCACATTGTATCGTCCCAAGAGAAGGAGAAGCTACAAGAGTGCTGTAAAGATTCTGCAGCATGAAGGTGCCAAAAAACAGTTCGGAGTTACGGTGATGAAGTTTCTCAAAGCGAGCTCATCTTCGTGCAAGTTCCAATTTTTCATGACATGGATTTCCTCAGCGGAAACTTTTGGAGACAGAGAGTTGCTCTCCATTGAGAGTGTATTCAAAACTCATCCAAACGGCTGCTTGATCATCGTGTCGAATTCATTGGACTCTCCACGTGGGGAGCAGATGTTGAGACGGTTTACAGACGAAGGATTTAAGGTGAGTGCAATATCTCCAGACTTCAGTTACTTGTTGAAGAACACTGCAGCTGAATCATGGTACAACCAGTTAAAGCGAGGGAATGTGAATCCTGGAGAGATTTCTCTAGGGCAGAATCTCTCAAATTTGCTGAGGATAGGCCTACTGTATAGATTTGGTGGGATATATCTGGACACTGACGTCATAGTTTTAAAGAGTTTTGGAGAGCTGAGGAATGCCATTGGCGCTCAGACAAATGATGTTAGTACAGGAAACTGGAGCAGGTTGAACAATGCTGTAATGATCTTTGATAAAGGTCATCCGCTGCTGCGCGAGTTCATAGAAGAATTTGCTCTGACTTTTGATGGGAATAGATGGGGTCACAATGGGCCCTACTTGGTTTCGAGAGTGGTTGAGAGGTTGAATGGGAGGGATGGATTCAATCTGACTGTGCTGCCGCCGGTGGCGTTCTATCCAGTTGATTGGAACAGAATTGGGAGTTTATTCGAGGGGCCCAAGAGTTCGAGTCATTCGAAATGGATAATGGCGAAGCTGAGGCAGATTCGGAGCCGCAGCCTTGCTGTGCATCTCTGGAATAAGCAGAGCAGGCAGCTTAAGGTGGAGAACGGAAGCATCATTCAACACTTAATATTGGCTTCCGGAGAATGAGTGTTTTGTGTCATGTAGGTAGAAGAAGAAAGGGTTCAGTTTGCCTGTTTTTGATCAAGTATAGTTAGTTTTGTTATGGCGTATGCAATGGAATTGGATATTTCAAACACCTCGTCTCCATACGTCTATTCGTTAGCATCAATGGGACACTGTCCTTTTGCTATGCTGTGTCTGTGTGTGTGTTGGCACAGAGAATTGAAGATACATATTTGTTGTGCTGTGCTGTGCATGCATCCAAGTTGAATGATGGAACAACTTGCTTTTTCATAGGATTGTAATGACGATGGTAGAGTAGTCATGCAGTTGGGACACCCAACCAACATTTTTCCATTTAAAAATACAAAATAAAAGAACAATTCAGCAGAGATTAGACAATAATTCTATCAAGAAACTCTTAAGTTAATTTTGATAGGTCAATGAAGCTCAAATACACCTTAACCTCATTAATTATGGCTCACTTGAAAAATGATAGCATAAAAACACACACTTTTATTGCTTGTGTGATACCTCATAAACATGCTTTTATTGCTTGTGTGTGATGGACTATAGTCTACAAGAGAAAACAACCTGGATTAAACTAATAATATTTGGGAACTCGATTTATAAAGATATTGATGAGATTCAAATATGTAATATTCAGTCACAAGATAGCTTATTCCATCACTAGTCTATCCAAACGGACACAAAACTCATATTTCCCCCCAACTATAACATCCAGTTAAAATAAAATACTAATCACTATCAAATCCAAATTTCTTGATCATAGTATTACCGCTGGATTGGTTAGTTGCCAAGGTTGGGGGTTGGGTTGCAGTAAATAAATTAGTTATTACAATTTGGGCTTATTGTTGGGCCCAAAAAATTCCACTTCTAATTGTACAAAGCCCGATTCAAATGCACCGACAAATTGGAATGGGAAATAATGAGTAGCCCGCCCAACTGTACTATCTACAAGGCTTCTGTGGGATTTCATATGAATTTGAAGCCGCTTCTGTGTTCCCCAAATTAAATCTTGACACGAAAGGGTGGAAATTAGGGTTGATTGTGAATAGACAATCAAGATGACGGTTGAAGTTGCGAACGGTGTCGCAGAAACTACCTCCGTTCCCAACGGTGGTCTCAAATCGCAAAACCCTAGCGCCGCAGTGAAGAAGTTGCGGGATACCGAGAAGCGCAGGAGGAGGCGGAAACAAAAGAAGAACAAGCAGAGCTCCGCAAATGGTAATGACAGCGACACTGCGGCGGAGGATGCCAGCTCCGTAGCTCATGACAGTTCTAAAGAGAATTCCGATCCTCAAAAGGTGGTGAAGTGTATTAAGCTTCTTATCTTCAGTGTTCGAGTTAGGGGCAATGATTGAAAATAGATGAAGGGATAAATGTTTATTTATTGGTTTCGTAATACATGTGCCTATTTTACGGTTTGGTAGGTTGGAATTACATGAATGGATATACCTTTCTAGAAGTCTCATGAAAAAAGTAGTTCTTCGATGATAAACACTTGTGGGAGGATATGATGCAGTTCCCCCGGTAGTTTCTGTAGGGTCTCAAAGTGAAGACAAGGCCTGGATATATACATCATTTTTTTTTGTCATTGCTATCACAAATTAATTACAATCAACGGAAATGTTTCTCAAACTAATGCACTCGAGAATGATTCCTTGTTGCTTTTCTCTCACTTGAGTAGTTTAATTGAACAATTTGTTCTCAATGTTTAAGCACAATATAATGTCTAAAAAAATGAAATCTCTGAATGGGAAGATAAGCAGGGCTATTAAGTTATTACTTTGTGGTCTTGCTTACCAGAGGATACGTTGCACTCTGCCTTTGTAGCTAATCCTCTTGGAAGGTACAGATGAGCAGTGAATTATGTATTCAGAGCAAGCGTAAAAAATTGTATGATATTATCCTTCTCTACTCGCCCCTATGCTGGCCTAAGCCTAAAAGGTATTTTTGGAATTTTCTAATGCCCAGTATGATTAGCTAGTGGTCTGGAATCATTGGTTTTTTCTGGTTTATGTGAATATGCTTTATTGGTTGGAATTGAATTGTGTTGAATGCTTAATCAGGTTATAGCATGTTATCATCTATCTTACCACCATTTTCCCTTTGTACTTTTTAATCATCAGGGTTTGGAACTGGTAGAGGTTGAATATATTCCGGAAAAAGCAGAATTAGATGGTGTGGATGAGGAATTCAGGAAGGTTTTTGAGAAATTCAATTTTTCGGATAATGTTATTACAGAGGTAAGAATATGGAAGTATGGTACACTACTTTCATTTGTTATAAATTTGTTCGTTTGTCCTGCTTCTCTTTGTTGGTTCTTCCTGTTTTATTCCTAATGTTTCACCTATTCTATGCTGTAATTCTCATTTGTCAGGGGAATGATAAAAAGGATGACAGTGCTCCTGATGCAGCTTCAAAAAAGAAGGCTGATTCGGATTCAGAGGAGGAGGAACAGGATACTCAGCAGAAAGAAAGAGGGATCTCTAATAAAAAGAAAAAGGTAGTCTTCTAAAAACTTTTTGGTGTTTGATATATTATATCGTACTGATGCTTATAAAGCTGATTCTATCCTCCTCTTTTGTAGCTTCAACGTCGGATGAAGATTGCTGAATTGAAGCAGATTTGTACAAAACCGGATGTTGTTGAGGTAGAAATCAACATTCTTTACTATACTGTATGGTGATTGTTTGTTAGCTTGCCATTTTACATATGTTGGTCTTATTGGTTCATCACCATAAAGTTATAGCTCCAATATGTCTCTTGCTTAGTTGCTTATGAGAGTTCTTATGTGTTTGCCAAAAATGATCGATACGGAATTGACCATTTGCAAGTTTCTTATATATTTTGACTAATGCAAGGTCGATCTCAACTGTGTTCAATTATCTAGATATATTAGTACTTATATCACGTTCAATATCTAATCAGCTGGTTATCAACGTGGAATTGTTTTTTATCCTTTGGACTTTTCTTGGCATGGAAGATGTTAACTGACATGACTGTGCTCCTGAATGTGGTATTCTGTGCGCTATTGGTCTTGTGTCTTTGTTGCATTTGGTTACCAGAATGCAAAGGACATTTAATTTTTTTTGAACTTTTCCAAAGGCATGATCATTGTTGTCTTAGAATGTTGCATTACATAATACCATTTACATTTTGAGATGAGTGATTTCTGGCCTAATTTGGATCGTATCATCCTTAATGCTTTCGCATATCTTACAGTGCAAGTGTTTATTAATGCTATATAAAATAAATTCTTGTAAAAAGAGTTCGTTACAAATTGTTCGTCTGTTTTCCTTAATCCTACTGATACTTGTGGACAAAGAATAAGTTCTTTGAGGATTAGCGCATTACTAGGATGTGATTATGCATCAATCACTGCAGAACAATATTTCCTTTTTCTTTTTTTTACAAATCAGAGCAACTTTTCTAGTCTATTGTGGAATATAACTTTCTGTGGTTAAATTTAACGCCCTCATTTGTTGGTTTATAGGTATGGGATGCAACTGCATCAGATCCAAAGCTGTTAGTTTATCTCAAGTCGTATCGAAATACTGTTGCAGTGCCACGACACTGGTGCCAGAAAAGGAAGTTTTTACAGGTGAATCTTTAGGTCTAAATTGGATGGTGGGTTAAGAAGTATACCTTGTTTTTCTAATGAATACTGCATCCATTGTTTATTAAGATATTTCCAAGGGCCACGAATGGTTTGATTGAATGATGGGGGTTAGGGAAGACTGATGGGAGATAAGTCAATGAGGTTTGTCTTATATGTATATATGATTCTTGCAGGGGTGCTGCGGTGGAACTTGTGGAGCCTTGACATGTAGGTGTTTGCAAGGGGAACCTTGTATGAAATATGTGCATTGTTCTGGCTAGTTTGGGTTGGGTGTTGGCCATATCATAGTTCTTCTAAATATTCCCTTTAAAATACCTCATCTAGAAAGTAATCTTAATTCTGGACATCATAATGTGAGGAGTTTTCTGGGGATTGATACATTTGGTTTTACTTATATCAACCAGTTGATATTCTTTGCTCCATCTGATTTTCAATGGGTCCATCTTTAGTTGTAATAATGTGGGAAGCATGCGAACACCTATGTAGTTCTTGTTTTTAAAAGTTGTAGAGCAGAATTAGTCGTGTATATGATAACCTAGAAAGTTATCATATTAGTTCTTCATCATCATTAGTTTATAAACTAGAAGTTACTGGTGATGTCCTATAGGTAATAACTTGAACAGGGAAAATTTTCATTTCAAATATTTTATGACTATCAGATATTATGTTCAGAAATTATATGCTTGTCATACATGTCTCAATTGTTTCTCCAACTGCTTTCAGGGAAAGAGAGGTATTGAAAAGATGCCTTTTCAACTTCCAGATTTCATTGCCGCCACAGGAATCGAGAAAATTAGACAAGTGAGACTGAATTTCAATTTCTTCTTATGCATATCATTCTTATCAGTATCTTTTATAACTGGGGAACTTTGATGGAAAACTAAAGGGATTTAAGATGATTCCATTGCCAAGTCTTTTTAAGCTAGATGCTTTTTCGATTGTACTTGATAGGCTTACATTGAAAAGGAGGACAGCAAAAAGTTGAAACAGAAGCAAAGGGAGAGGATGCAGCCTAAAATGGGAAAAATGGACATTGACTATCAGGTATTTGAAGTTCTTTTTTCAACATATCTTTGCTTTTATCTGCTCATACTGCTCCTGGACGGACTAGGCTTTTGACTAGACAGATTTTCGTTCCTTTTGAATTGTAGGTACTCCATGATGCCTTCTTCAAACACCAGACTAAGCCAAAATTGACAAATCATGGTGATTTGTATTATGAGGGAAAGGAATTTGAGGTATGGAGTTTATCAGAGATATTTTCTTAGATTGCCTTCATGCCTTGTAGTTTGATGTGCAATTCTTTTTGGGTATCAATCTATCTGTATAATATATGATATGTTATATCTGATTTTCCTTCAACATTATAAAATATCTGTCCAATACCTTAGCTGGAGATCTGATGTTTAGTTTTTTATTTTTAAGTAAATATGCTGCTTTTTTTGATGGTAACCTGGTTGGTTCAGTTGTTGGATTTTATTTCATCCATTGTTGTTTCTGATGCAAATATTCAATATGTAGTCTGATTTGATGGTAACTTCTTATTATTGCGTCTATTCTTATTTTCTGTGTGCACATTTTTTGTTTTAAGATGTTGTTAGGCGTGATTATACCGTCTTAATTGTTCGGCAAAATAGACTTTGAACAGAACTCTTAGAGTTATATTCATGTTACTTTGGCTGCTACCAGGTGAAATTGCGAGAAATGAAGCCCGGGACATTGTCCCATGAGCTAAAGGATGCCCTAGGCATGCCTGAAGGTGCCCCTCCACCTTGGCTCATCAATATGCAGGTTAATAAAATTAGTACTCTGCCTAGTTTAGTCATTTGTTTCATTCATATGGTTACCTTTTGAATTATTATGCTCAAGAGATGAGTTGCAATTAGCACTTATTTTGTCATGGCAGAGATACGGCCCTCCACCATCTTATCCTCACCTAAAAATTCCGGGACTTAATGCTCCTATTCCCCCTGGAGCTAAATTCGGTTATGGCCATGGAGACTGGGGCAAACCACCTGTCGACGAAGTGAGTACCTCTATATCATTTCTGGTTTTACCTTTATTTTTATCTCACCCCCATAAATATTCTGTTTTCATGTGTGAACTAGTATGGGCGCCCACTTTATGGAGATGTTTTCGGCGTTCAGCTGCAAGAACAGCCCAATTATGAGGTAAATAAACAGAGTATGTTGCAACCATTTTCATGTGTGCTACCTTCTTTCCTGATCGGTTTCGAGGTTAAAACATTTAATTTGATATTTTCTCCATGTACCAAACTGATTTCAGGAAGAACCAGTTGACAAGACTAAGCACTGGGGTGACTTGGAGGAGGAGGAAGAGGAAGAAGAGGAGGAGGAAGAAGAGGAGGAGGAAGAAGAGATGGAGGACGAGGAGCTTGAAGATGGCATACAGTCTGTTGACAGCCTCTCGAGGTAAAATGCAGTCATTGCTCTTTCATAGCTAGGAGGAGAATTTGGTTGTAGTTATGCATGTTGAAGTGTGGGGGACCGGTAATATCTGTTTTAGATGCTCTAACAGATAATTGTGTTTGATGGTTGCAGTACTCCTACTGGTGTTGAAACCCCAGATGTTATTGATCTTCGAAAACAGCAGAGGAAGGAACCTGATAGGCCTCTATACCAAGTGACCTTTCTTTTTTTTCCCTAACACTGTTAACTTTATTTATTCGCTGTTCTACATTTAATAACTTTATCTTTGATTTGAGTAAAGGTGCTTGAAGAAAAAGAAGAGAAGATAGCACCTGGAACACTGCTTGCACCAGGACACACGTATGTGAACATCCCAAAATTTAACTTAAATTTTGAGATAAACCTTTTGCATTCTGAACCTGATTTATTAAATTATAAATTATGTTCTTATACAGGTACGTGATTAACACTGGAACACAGGACAAAACTGGCGCAAAACGGGTAAAATTTTTGTCTCTGGTTTGATACGTATTGATGTGCAAATTTTCTAAAGTTATATTTTATATTGAAACAGTGGAGTTAATTATTTATATTTGTTGGTTTTTAGATATTATGATGCTTATTTGTTTTTGGTTGGGTATAATTTTAGTTGTTGACAAATAGATGAACAGCTCCAGTGTTATTTGGATTTTATAGTTGATCAATGCGACTCTCCTGACTATGTCTCTTTTAACACTTAATTTTGTCAGGTGGATTTGCTAAGAGGTCAGAAAGCAGATAGAGTTGATGTAACATTAGCCCCGGAGGAATTGGATGCCATGGAGAATGTTTTGCCAGCCAAGTAAATAGATGATATTTGTTTTCCTCCATGTTTATTGTTGTGTTTTACATGGGCGAACTCACTGTTGTTCTGACACTAGGTACGAGGAAGCGAGAGAAGAAGAGAAATTGCGCACTCAGAAGGAGGATTTCAGCGACATGGTTGCTGAGGTAGATGAAACAACAGTCGTATCTTTTTATTTGTTTATCGTCTCAGGGATATTCTGATTTGTGGGAAAATGTGCAGAATGCAAACAAAAGGAAGCGAAAGATGCAAGAGAAAGAGAAACAGTCAAAGAAGAAGGATTTCAAGTTCTAATTGTACTTACAGATTTAGAAACTAAACGTTGTTACGTGGGAAGTCATTGTATGGGAATGAATCTGTTTTTGTTTTCTGTGACATCTTTGGTCCTGTTACTAGGAGTTTATTGCTCTGCAATATGAATTGCCCGATTTCTACTCAGAATTCTCTCTAAGTTGCTCTTGAGGGTCGGGGAAGATAGAAGGCAATGATTCATGGTCGTTGATAAATTTACCAAAAATCATTTTATTCAATCGTTTAGGTCTTTCTAAATAAAGCAAGCATACAACTATCCTTCCATAATGTTTGTTTCCTTTTTTATTCCCCATAATTTTTGAATTCAAGATAATTATGTGAAGTTTGAAAATATTGATTAAAGATTTGGATTGTTTTGAAATTTCTAGATATATGAATATGATTTATAATGATATTGAAGTATGTCAAAATCAAAGATAATACTGAACTAGTTTTTGTTCAAATGCCCACTTTGAAAATGTCAATGGTCCAATTGAGATAAAAAAAGAATCTCGAATTGCAAAAGTAATTAAAAGGCTAGGTCAATCTTGATATCAATCGATGTTAAATAACAAAAAATTGATTAAATTAGATTTTCCAAATAAATTAATCAGACATATTTCAAGAAATACTTTGTATTTATTTTCTCCTTCATAAATAATATTTTGCTTCAATTCGAACAAGAAAAAAGAGCATGATTTTGCTTGTAGCTCATTAAAAGTTTATACATAACTTTATCTAGAGATGATCTAATACAAGTCCAATGCAACTTTTTTTTTTT
>AYJT01041852.1:0-13711 GCA_001278415.1 Ocimum tenuiflorum
TTCGAAGTTCTTATTGGTGATTGATTCTCATTTGTAAATTCTTATTTGCGTGTTGTAACATGATCCTAGAATTCCCGTTTGCTTTCTGTGAATTTCAATTTCAGAAGAATTAGAACTCTCTCTCATAATTGTTTGGCTTGACAATAGGGATATCAATACGAATTAGTGCTTTACGACGTTTCTTTACACCTAGTCCCTGAGTTCGATCTTTTAATTATTGCGACCTATTTTTCGTCAAAGAAAATGTGTATCAATACATCTGCATCGTTAACCTAAGTGTTCAAAACAATGTGTGACCCCCTGGCTCCCCTGTATAAACAGATGATTGTGAATTGGGAAATATACACCACACTAGAGAATCAGACTTTATTTTAATCTCTCATGCAAATGTGTGATTTTCTGTGTCTCTGTGTGATATCTATTAATCTGTGCGAAACTCCCTGATTGTTGTGGCTTCATCATCTGGTTCGAACTTCTACGGCATGTATCCATTCAATGGCAAGTATGATTATTCTAGGTGGAAACAGAATATTTAATATGTCATTGCTCAACAAAATGTTCTTGAGGTAGTAGATCAATCTTATGATGATACTGACTCACAAGATAAAATAAATGAAATGAATAATGGTGCTTTAGCTACTATTGTCTTGAATCTGTCTGATTGTGAGCTTAGAAAAATATGCAAGCACCAATCTGCTAAAGCTTTGTGGGATATACTTGATGCATTATATCCTGAAAAATCTATGCTCGGAAAAATGATGTTGATGGAATTTTTTTTCAGATTTAAACTAGACATGTCTATGGATATTGATGAAAACATGGATGTGTTTACTAAACTAGTTCAAAATCTGAAACAAACTTGTATGAAAAATATTGATGAGTATGCTCCCTATGCATTATTGAATGTCAACCTGAATCATTTTCTGATATTAAGTGTGCTCTAAAGTATGCTAGGGATCATGTAACTCTAGATAATTTAGTTAATAGCTTAAAAAGCAAATAAATTAATGTTAGGTATGGTGGGGCAGACATAGGTCTGAAAATGAAGTCATGCATGTTGAGGAAGATCCAATACTAGGTCAATGAAGTAGTCTAGAAATTTCAGTAATTTTAATTATAACAATAACAATGACATGTGGGGTAAAACGAAACAACAAGATAGGGGGAGGTCCAAGTCTAGGACTAAAGGTAGAAAGTGCTATAATTGTGGTGAATCAGGTCATTACATTGAACAATGCACTAGACCTAAGAAAGAAATAATGAGTTTGTAAACATGGATGGTCATGAAAATCTTGGTGATATCTACATGGTTTCTGACATATGCTTTAGTTCATACATCTCTGTGGATTTTGTAATTAAACCTTTAAATGAATATATTTGGATTGTCGATTTTGGGTGCACATACCACATCTCACTTAATAAGAATTTTTTCTCAACTTTCAAAGAATTAGACGATGGGCATGTATCTCTTGTAGATAAGAAAACCTGTAAAGTTAGTGGAATTTGTGACATTAGGATTAAAACTGAAACAGGCTATGTGTTTACGTTAAAAGATGTTAGGTATATGCCTGATCTGTGTTACAACTTGCTCTCATGCTCTTCATTAGAAGATGAAGGGTTAGAAGGTAGGGGAAAATGTGTTATGAAAATCACTAAGGGATTTTTAGTAGTTCTTAAAGATGATAAGATTAACGGCCTAAATATCTGCCATGTTGAACATGTCTTAAATGTAAATCCTGGTAATACAATGAATAATGACAAAACTGTGTTGTGGCCTAACAAATTAGGTCATATTTTCAAGGGTCTTTAATTTCTCAAAAGAGAAGGTCTTTTTAGGAAAAATGTGGTATCTACCTTTCTGTGATTCTTGTGCTCTTGGTAAAAACCATAAAGTTTCTTTTCATGGGTCTTCTTCTCCAATTGAACCAAAAAGTTCCTACTGTTATTGAACATCTACATGCCAATGTTTGGGGGCCTGCTGCTACCCTACACAAGGGGGCAACAGGTTTTTCTTGTCTGTTTAGATGATTTTTCTCGGAATGTTTAAGTTTTTTCTGCTAAAAGGCAAATCTGATGTTTTTGATAAGTTTAAAAACTAGAAAATATTAATAGAAAACCAAAGTAACAAGAAAATCAAGGTTTTAAGTACAAACAATGGGTTAAAGTTCTGTAATACCTGATTTTAGAATCGGTGTGAAGAATCTGGTATTGAAAGACATAAATAGTACCTTATACTCCCCAAGACAATGGAGTAGCAAAAAGAATGAATAGGACATGGACCTTGTTAATAAAGTTAGGAGTATAAATGACTCCAACTAGGTTAGAAGAGTTTTTTGGGGGAAAGCATTGAATACTGTTGCATACTTAATAAATAGATCACCATCAGTTCCCTTAAAGGGAAATAACCAGAAACTGTGTTTACTAATAAACGACTTTTTTTTTTTTTTGTCTAATTTGAGGTGTTTGGTTGTGCTGCATATGTTCATAAAAAATTGGATAATCTGGTACTTAGAGCTAAAAATGTGATTTCTTAGGATATCCTGAGGGAGTTAAAGGTTACTGTTGTGGGCTAAAATATTCGTTCAATCTCAACCGTTGATCACAAGGCTAGAATATCAGCTTCGTGGGCACCACTACGATCTCCAGCCAATCAGCAGGTTTTTCAAACCCCCCAGGGCTTTGTAGGACCACTGTCGATGGATTTAGCACGATCACCCCTTCTCGAAGGCCCCACAAGATTCAAATCGGGCACGACTACGAGATTATCAACATGCACGACCCACGTGCTGTAAGGATCCAGAATGATTCGTTTTCTAACTCAGTATAGGGGAGAACCCGTGACTCCAATTTTCCCAGCTGTATTTATAGATCGCGTCCCCGTATATTTGCAAATTAGGCTCTTAGCTTAGAAATTATTCGGATTCACTTAATGTATCTATATAAATAGTGCATTCACACACACCACACACACACACACAATCTATCTTTCACGCAATACACTTTGTAAACACCGATCACCTTCTCCGATGAGCTTCTCGTTGCGAACGCTGTAATTTCATCCAAATTACTCTATAAAATACTTGTCAGTCCATTTCGGGGGACTATAAACCTACCTAGAAGTCTCGGTGTCCGATTTACTTTCCGCTTAGAGCCTAGATCTTTCAAACGATAAGAAACAAACCTCAACAGTTACAGATTTTGGAACTATTTTGAAAATTTGATTTTAAAGTGTTAATCAGTAGAGATGTCACATTTAATGAATCTAAATTCCCTTGTTTTGTGTCTGATATCAGCATGAAATATATTATCCTAAGTCTCAGGTGACTGACATTGTTCAGTTTGAGTGGAGCATTTGTTATGGACCAAAATCATTGTCGAATCACAACCGTTGATCGCGAGCCTAGAAACCCGACTCGAGGTTGAGTGCTCGAACTAAGAAAATTGACAAAGATCTCGACCCCTTAGATAGCCTCGAAGACGCAACTCGAGTAATTTAGCACAGATGCCCCGCTTCAAAGCCTCTCAGGGTTTGAGCTCGGGATTGCTAACACGTGAGACGCACGTGCTCAAAGTCTCCAAAATGATTCCTTTGGTGACTTGAAATGGTGGAGAACGTGTGACTCCAACCTCTCTAGCTTTATTTGCAGATCACCCCCGACAATTTGCAAATTTAGTCCATAGCTTAGGAATTATTCATATTCGCCCAATATAATAGTATAAATAGATCACACACCACACACACGAGAACATTCACACTTTTTGTACATTTTTTGCTTGTATTTGGGTCATCTTCTTTGGTAATTTGTTGCTGAAAAAGCCCCAAAACCCTGTAATTTTCGTCATTCATCTATAAAACTCAGCCAGTCCGTTTCGGGGAATGCAAAACCTTCCTGGAGGTTGTGGTGTCTGATTTACTTTCTAGCTTAGAGCTCTGATCAACTGTTTGATCAAAATTGAACCTTAACAAATGGGCGCCCACTGTGGTGCTGTAAGCAACGAAAGCACATCGGAGGTCGTTCTCCAAATCGCGATCTCGCTGTTTTGGGTTTAAATTTTAGGATGATGGTAGACCCGATTGAGGATCTGGCAATTTGAGCTCGCACAACATTGGATCCAACCATTTGGACAACGATGGAAGATTCGACAATGAAGTCAATCCCTCCGAACACCACTGGCAAGGACGACGTGGAAGTGATCCCAATCGATCTATGTGATTCAACAAAGAAGACCTTCGCTGACGCCCATTTGACTTATCAGCATGGATCTTGGCTAATTAATTTTCTAACAACAGAGCGAAGTACCTGTGCATGGTCCTACAAAGATATGACCAGGATTGACCCTAGCGTCACCACACATAAACTCAAGGTAGATCTGAAGTTCAAGCTAATGAAAGAAAAGCATCGCCGCTTCGTTCCTGAGAAGAATCAAGTCATCGATGAGGATGTTGTCAGGCTACTTAAAATCATGGCAATTCGAGAGGTTAAGTATCTAGATTTCCTCTCGAATGTGGTGGCGGTGAAGAAAAAGAATGGGAAGAATCATGTATGCATGGACTACATAAAGTTGAACAAGGTGTGCCCGAAGGATCATTTTCGCTCCGACATATAGATAGGCTCTTCGACGCCTCATCCGGGAAAATGGTTATCCTTTGTGGACCCGTTCTCAGGCTACAATCAAATAATGATGGACGAAAAAGACTAGGAAAAGACGATGTTCATGACAAACCGTGGGATATATTATTACAGAGTTATGCCCTCTGGACTGAAGAATGTTGGGTCGATCTACCAATGCCTTGTCAACAAAATGTTCAAGGAGTAGATTGGAAATACCATGAAGGCTTACATCGATGACACATTCCTAAAATCGATTGAGACTTCGTGGCGGGCTTCTCAACCAATCTCCACCTCGAGGCGGAGTGCGAACTGCTGAGTGTCACGAATGAGGAGGAGCCCTCGTGGACATTGTTTGTCACTGGAGCGATCAATCAAAATGTGAATGGTGCAAGGCTCTTGCTCATATCACCAAGGGGGAGGTCATCGAGTGCGCCATGCAGTTCACATTCCTAACGACTAATAATGAGGCCGAAAACAAAGCTCTTGTACTTGGTCTGCACCTGGCATAGGAGTTCAAGATTCCTCGGCTAATCATCTGAAACAACTCCCAGCTAGCCGTAAAGCATTTATCAGGAAAATTCCAAGTAAATAACGTGAAACTGCATTAGTACCTAGAACTCGTGAAAGAGTAGTTGTCGTAGTTCAAATGTGCAAGGGTGTAAAATCCAAGTCTCAATATTTGAATCTAAGGAAAAGAATCAAAATCATATCTCTATTTCCTTATCCAAGTCAATTGCGTTTATCTACAACAAGATTTTTTTAGGATGAATATACCATATCTTTTCTTTTATATATCTAGTCTCTTGAAACCCAAAATTTTAACTAGTATAAATAGAGCCGTACATCTCTCATAATCCTTGGCACACATAAAAAGAAAGGAAGAAAAAAAAAAAATAGTTGCAGCTGAGAGTTATAATTAAGGACGAGACATTAAGGTATTTTTGCTCATATATTTTGCATCCTTTACGTTGTCTCTGGCCACTAGTTCATTCAAGAAAGTTATGCATATAAGGTATAAATTTTTAGTAATTAATAATTTCACTTATATTTAGGCAGCATGCAAGACATAATTAAATAGTTCAAGAGTCATTAAAGTCGAAGTTAAGGTGGGGTATTTTCATATTGTGAATTTTTCGTTTATCCTTATTATGCTATTTACTCATTGTACATGTGATGATAGCATGGATGATTATTTAGCCTTCGGCCTACACACAGGATTATTTAGATTTCTAGCTACGCGTATGATAAACTTAGCCTTTTGGCTACATGTATGATTTGGCCTTAGGGCTTTAGCCAACGGGCTACATGGAGGGAAGAACAAGTTATTTATTTCGTGTATTTTTATGTAATGTGCATAATTTGGATAAACGCAGGTCACTGAGTCTGTAGAACTCACCCCAAATCTACTTTATATTTCATGCAATACATGGGACGATGCGAGATGGTGGATGATGATGGTGGTCAAAGATTGATCTATGTTTTGAATGAATGTTTTATTTTAGCTTCCGTATTAAAGATTAAATATTTTATGTTTCAAGTTTTTTATTTTAGACATGGTATTTTTCTTTTATTTAAATAAAATTCAAGTTTGGTGATGTGTCAATTATATTATATTACATTTTTATTTTTAAAAAGTTGGGGCGTTACAAAGGGTAGAGCACATCCTTCGAGATCAAAACATGCATGCTGACTCACTAGCTAACCTAGCAGCCGAAACTCAGATGCGAGAAGTCATGATGGTTCTGATGTTGGTCGTCAATGGCGAAAGAAAGTTCAAAAGTAGTTATCGAGTAAAAATCCGAGGATCAAGATGATTGGCAAATGGAAATCATCGAATTTCTGGATAAGAGAGCCGAGCCCTCTGGCAGAATTGAAGCTCTGAAGCTTCGTAGGAAAGCTGCACGGTTTATTTTGATTGACGGTAGCCTATACAAGCATTCCTTTCAAGGAACCTTGCTGAAATGTCTGAGTCGAGCCCAAGGGCTCAACATACTGGAAGATTTGCTCAGAGAAATTTGAGGCAATCACTTCATAGCTCGCTACCTGATGCATCGAGCCCAATCGTCCGGTTTCTTTTCGCTAACCATGAAATTAGATGCAGAGAAGCTACTTAAGAGTTGCAACAAGTATCAACAGTTTGAGAGTGCTAGTCACAAAAAAATTGAGCCGCTTCACCTCCTTCCCAGCTTGGTCTTTTGCTCAATAGGGAATGGACATAGTTGAAAAACTGCCACGAGGTGCAGGCCAGTAGGAATATTTCCTGCTTGTGACGAACTATTGTATTAAGTGGGTTAAGGCCGAGGCGATGGCTCGAATTAGAGAAATCAAGGTCATCAACTTTATGTAGAGGAACGTCATTTGCAGATTTGGGGTGCCTCGAGAAATTTACCCAGACAACGACCCTTAAATCATCAGTTAAAGGTTATAAGAATTCTGCGATGAACATGGGATTCGACTCATCTTCTCGATCCCCCGGTTTCCAGAAGCCAACGGTCTCACCGAGTAACAAACAAGACCATCATTAAAACTCTAAAGAAAAAGCTCGATAACATAAGTCCAAATAGGTCGAGTAACTTCCAACCGTGCTGTAGTTCTATAGGACAACCCATCGGACTGCAACAGGGGAGACACCCTTTGCACTAGCCTGTGGGTCAGATGTTGTGGCACCTTATGAACTCGCTGGAAGAAATGCTCGAGTGGAGTCCTATGCCCTGGAGCAGAACGACCAACAACGAATGCTTAACCTTGATTTGCTGGACGAACGAAGAGAAGCAGTGTTTCGACAAATGACGATGCGACAATTACAAGTCTCAAGGTACTTTGACAAATTCATTCGAATAACATTCCTCGGAGTTAGGGATTAGGTACTTTGACGAGTCTTCCCAAGCACCCAAGAGACAAATGCTGGAAAGCTTGGAGCAACATGGAAGGGAATATATTGGGTTGACCAAGGTGCGGAAAATTGAGCTTATGCCCTTTCGACCCTTAAGGGTGTTCGAGTCCCATATTCATGAAACATTTAGCATTTGAAGAAGTATCAATTTTAAGTGTTTGTCTGGGTTTCATTTTTTAAAGTCTATTAGTAAATAAACAAGTAGTTTGATTTTCAAACTTTCTTTGGTGTTTTTGTTCAAATTTGTTAGGGGATAGTGTGTGCCTCACAAAGACCTACACTCAAACGTATCAAAACAGGGGAGTCTCGCGGAGATCTTCGAGGAATGTCACGCTACCCAAGTCAGTATTCTAACTTCGCATACATACATTCATTCAACATTCATGAATCAATAACATGCATGAATCAACATTTAACATATGATCAATACAGAATTAGCACAACGAAAGGAAAGTATTTTTTTTGCATATATATAAGAATTGAAATAGAAAGTCAGGAGTATTATTAATTATAGACCATAACAAATAAGTTTCATATTAGTTGAGTTGGGGCGGAGGAGGCGGAGTGTTGGACGGTGAAACTCCCGGTGCCTCTGGGATCTCCTGTGTAGGCTCTTGAGCAGGTTTGTTAGGGTTGGGGGTCTTTCATCGTCCGGGGCGTTAGACTGGAGCAGGAATTTGACATCATACTCGGGTTGCCTAATCACTAAAATATTTGACTACCCGTAAGTGTACTGTGTAATTGCATACAGAAGTGAGCTAGGACGATCCCACAAGGATTCAACAAACGAATCAGATTAATTACTAAAAATTAACTTCATTATTATTTAGACTACCAAATATATAGATGATTATTTAAACTAGGCAGAAATACTTAACAAAGTAATTAAAATGATTAAGAAAACAAAGGATCCAAATTCAGAACGAGCAACTATGTTCCAGAATCAAATTTCAATGGATTCAATTTATAACAGTGACTGACAGACAAAAACAGACTATTCAGTTCGTCTAGAACAATCACTAAATTAGCTTTAAGTCTTCTCTCGAAGTAAATAAGCTGTAGCTTACAAGTCAAAACCGATATCTCTATCTAATAACCAACATGTAACTCCAAACAGATCACAGTATTCAAGTTCTCACAACAGTTCTTGTTTTCTCTCGAATGTCAAATTATTGTGTTCCTTGTTCCTAATCACATAACAATCACTGTCTCTCGAATGTTGGATTACTATGTAAAATAGTGTCAAATTGATGATCAAACGATCAATCAAGCAATAAACACAGGATTAAATAAAAACGGAACTAAATTAAATTGTCAAAACCCAAGTAACATGTTAATAAATAAAACCAAAAAACTAAACATTAGAGTTTTAGTCGGACATTGTAAAACGAAAACTAAAACAATAACAGTAGAGTTCATGGTAAAGAAGTACTAAAAAAATCAAGAGGTGATTCCGTTGTGCTTCGCTTGGACTCCGAGATCACTTCTCCGGCTCCGTTTCTCTCCAAGATGGGTGCAAATGTCGAATTTTCTAACCCTTGTCACGCTCTTGGACTCTCATTTTGTGCTCATGACTCGAATTCATCAAAACAGCCAAAATGGCAAAGAATCTCGGTATGACGCCTGGTCCGTGCGTATGGTGAGGCAAGGGCCGTGCGTAGCCTCGTCTCACAGTGCTGGCATGCCAAAATTACGCGCCCAATCCGTGCTTGTGGGAGGCACGGGCCGTGCGTAGCCTCTTTTCGCCTGCTGCGAGAATTCATGATTTTGACTCTAACTTTCACGTTAGGACTCGGAATTGAGTGATTCAAGTTGCGTTGGAGAGCTAATTCAAAGAGCTTGACTCATTTTAATAGACCTTTGTCTTAACAACTTACTCCAAATGCTTGTTTTTCATATGTTTTCACTTATTTTTTCTTCAAAAGCTTAACAAACAAATCAAACCGTCACATATATAAAATATATCACCTTGTGGCCAGAAAACTCACATTTTCACCAAAAATAAAAACATAAAACTCATTTCCAAACATGAGAAAATCAGTGTTTATCACTGCCTCTTCTTGATTCTCTTGTACACGGCCTCAGAAAACGCCTCTCCTAGCAAGGAGGACGCCTCCGCGCCAGTAAGGCTACTAAGTTTGGCCATCAAGGCTATCCCGACACCAGCTCAAGCATCTATAAGCTCTTAACCTCGGCCAGTTGGTCTAGCAGCTCCAGCTGTTTGACCCCAGACTCCTCCGAGACCTTCTTGGATGTCTTAAGCTCTATCTTGAGGGTTTCAAGTTGGGCCTCAACCTTGTTCTTCTCGGTTCGAGCCGACCCAAGCTGTCTCTCCATCGCCTCTTTCTGTTTTTCGACCAGCTCTTTCTAGCCCACCGTTGCAGCTCTCATCACCTCCATTTTTTTTCTAGGCAGCCTTGGCCTCCACCTTAGCCACCTCAACCTCATCCCTTGCAGCTCTTTCATCCTCGAGCTCCGCCCTGAGGACAACAAAGCTCTGGGGGCTCTTTAGAGCCGCCTCTAGCAACCTAGCAGCCTACAAGAAAGAAAGCATATATTCAGAAATGCCATCATCAAAAATCTATGTCAGGATTACTTACCCTGCACATGACGTTAAGGGCATTCTTCAGCCCCTCATCAGCGGCCTCTACTAGGGGGAGAGCATCTAACTCGTATTGCAGGGAAGGATCCACCGACACCTTCACCTCGGAGCTCTCTTTCTTCTCAAGCCTCCTCTTTTTCTTCGGCTTGTCCATTGCAGAGGAGGGAAAAACCCCCATACCTGCTCCTGGTATCTGTTGCAAGGGAAAACCCCCGAACCTACCCGATTAGGCTTCAAGATTGGACCGATCAACTCTCTTATCGGCTTAATCCACCAAGCACACCAAGAACACACATCCAAAAACTTGAAGATAGACCTGATCACCTTTGAAGATCAGTCCGATTGATCAAGAACACTTAAACTTATTTAGAAAAGCTTTTCGCCTTGATCTTAAACCTGATTGGCCTTGATAATCAGCCCGATCAAGATATGATATCGCTCGATCCTACCATTGTTTGGCTCGATAGACCTTGATTGGCCCGATCATGTCATCTTTCAATCCCACCTATTCGAATCTCGATCGACTTCAAATTTTATTTCACAATTGGCCCTTGACCCGATAGATCCCTAAAACCTTGGATCCCTTGATTACTTACCATGATCCGTTCCCATTTAGAAATGACACATGATTGGCCCTATCTAGTCCTGATCGGCCCGATCAAGAACATGTTTTCACCTGATTTATGTCGCACACTCTTCATTAATTCATTCCTTGTTAACACGCAATCCAATCTAGTACCTTACACATTCAAGACCCTATCAACGATTGTCAATGATTCCATCACGCTAAGAAACCACCACCTATACCTCACTTAACCATTTTCCCGACCAATCAAATACTCCATTTATCTTTAGATCAACATCTTGTTTAATCCTACCTCATAACCCAATAAAAGTATATAAAACCCTGACTCAAATTCTAAATTGAGAATTCTTTTGAACCCTATCGATATCTCGAGTATTCAACTGTGTCTCCGCTCCGACCCAGCAACTAAAATCATTATATAAATGTTTAATATCCATGATTTATGAGATACGCTATGTATACTTAGTATGTCATTATTAGTGCTTCGACATTGTACTCACATCCTGAATTTCGTGATGGTGCTTGTCTCATCAAGGGAGCTATTGAACAGATTCCACTCGCACACCTTTTAGCTTAACGACGACGCCTGGTAGGTTTTCTTATTTATTAAAACAACTCAACTTGCTTTTATTTGCAAAAATCTCTTAACTAGGTTTTGTTTGCGAACTTCAATTGTCAGCACTTAACTGTTTTGTATTATTTGAATATGTTCCCTCTGCTCACTTGAGCCAAGCAAATCGGTAGAGTGAGACCAACGGATGTGATGACTTGTTTATGATTTGGGTCTTGTCTTCCAATGAGTAAGAAAAATTACTGCACTGTGGGTGGCGTTATGTTGTCGATTTGACCATAGTATAATGGGATCAGCGTGACTGTGTGAGGGGGCCTCCTCCACAGATCACCTTTATTATTGCAGAGTGGTTAACATGATGAACGATAATGTGATGGGCTCATTATGGTATTAAATGCTGAACTAAATAAATGTTTTGATGCACACAAGTGGATTTAAAAGCATAAAATCTTGTGGGTTTCCATGTTCTTGTGTTAACCTTTCAGATATAAATGTATATTTTAGCGACGTGTCTATTGAGTGCTTTTATACTCACGCCTTGCATATCTTTCTAAATGTGTAAGTTGAGCATCGTGAAGAGAGGAAGACATTGGGTTTGGGAAATTATTTTAAGATAACTATTGCCAAGAAGAGTAAATCTTCATATATATTCTTCAACTAGGCTTCCTGTTGTTAGACAATTGACTCAATGTCTATATTTTGAACACACTCTATTTATGTTGAAACTGTAATTTAACACCTTCACTTTCTGTAATCGACTATGATTTCATTCACTCTCTATAACATCCTATCTCTTTGAATCTTGACCTTTTGCATACATGCTTAATGATCAATTGTTCAAACTCGTTTATCCATGCAATTATTCATCAGTCCCATAGTAGCGTCCTAGCGTGGAAGGTGGGGGCGTTATGGAGTGGTATCAGAGCGGGTTAACTTACTTGGACCTGACTCATTTCTTTAAATGGGACTAGTATTTGTTTTGCTAATTCCTACTCAAAACCAACTAGAACTTGAAATCTCTGGAAAAAAGACTTAGTATTGCTCAATGTCCCGATTCATGGTCTTAATCAAGTAAGCAAAGAAAATGAAAGTTTTGAGTTTACAACCTTTGAAACTATGATTCATTTGAGATGGTCATGATGTGAAATTAAGTGCATAGCTATGTAAATACATACTTAAATTTATAAAATGCCTGAGCTGATTGAATAAATTACATATTTCTATGAGCACGATTGTTGTTAAGCATGATTATGTGAGTTGAAACATGCGATGTATGTCATTTTGATGCTTTACCTGTAACGTTTTGAAGAACATAGATGATAAGGAAGCAAGCTCTTTGAACGATTAGACTAATTTGAAGTGAATGCCATAAGACGCGTAATGACTATGGACCGATGACTTGCACGACTTTAGAAGAGGTCGTCAGATTATGAAGACTACTGATTGGTTTGCGAAAAGGATTGTAACATGATCGTGAGCTATGCTCTTCTTCACCGAGGCATAGATACGTATACATATATCCATATGCATATGTGAATGTGTCCGAAACTACAAAACACCAATCTAAGATAATATGTGGGTACATATATGTATGTGTGCTGGATTGTATGTAGATGTAAATATGTTAAACTATGACCTAGTGATTACTTTAGAACACTGCTAAGAATAGAATGATTACAGTGCATTATAGCTGAGATAAACCACATAGGAGGGTTTAGTCACCACGAGTTAGATAGTGGATAAGTTCAAACGTAGGTTCAGTATAGGCGACCTAGATTACAACCGAACTTAGTATTGGAGACCCTGTTTATGTCTTAGTGCTCGTGTTTGTTTTCCTACTTATTATCTTTTGTTGTTTTTTAGGAAAATTTTCGGGCAGATGGCA
Organism: Ocimum tenuiflorum; assembly: GCA_001278415.1. NCBI lineage: Eukaryota > Viridiplantae > Streptophyta > Magnoliopsida > Lamiales > Lamiaceae > Ocimum > Ocimum tenuiflorum. Next base: position 13,151 of record AYJT01041852.1, read on the forward strand.
AGGAATGTCTAGACTGCGAGGCAGAGATTAACAACGAAGATGACACTCGGGCAGAGAGTGAGAGCCTTTTGCACGTACCGGTGGTGTCACGGTTACGACTTTGTTGAGTTTTTGAGCCGCTATTTTGTGTATTGAGCAGAGGCTCACGTATTTGGAGTGACCAGGACAGAGGGTCATGAGACTGTTGACTCTTCTACCGCCTGCTTAGATGGACTGGGCAGAGGAGGTCGTGACTACCTACTTGGGGCAACGACCAGGAGCACACCAGTTCGAGGGGGATCTGTATGGGCTGATCATGATGTTTTTGAGGAGGCATACCTTGCACGGGAGACCACCCCTAGGACCATTTACTAGGGTGATAAATTCTAAAAGGTTTTTGGATTGCATGATAGAGCAAGATGAGCTCCTAGAGGCCCCAGCACTACCATACCCACCTAGGACCCATGATGCAAAGGCAGGACCCTCTAGGCCCCGATCCCCAAATGCCCCGCTATTATTTCTTGATATCCCCTGAGGCGTCTGAGCATGAGACTGAGACAGAGTTAGCACTAGAGGCAGTAC
>AYJT01041854.1:0-11320 GCA_001278415.1 Ocimum tenuiflorum
AAGGGCCACACAGCACCGCCAGGGTAGGGCATATGCGCCGAACTAGGAGCTGAAGATTGGGAAACCATGACCATAGAACGCCGTATAGGGAAATTTGGCAGGCATGGGTTCGATCTTTGATATTCTTGTTGTAGTATTATTCGACACTGGTACATATAGGGGTGTGCATTCGGCCGGTTTGGTTAAAAACCGATCAAGCCACCCCATAACGAGCACTACCAAACCCATCTATTTAACCACCAATCTCCGACTGATTATGTTTGACCACTGAACAAAATATCGACTAAAATAAAGTGGTTAGTTTCGATCTGTGTTCGGATATAACCGTATTTCTGAAGAAGAAGAAGAAGAAGAAGAAGAAGAAGAAGAAGAATTTTAGGGTAGTTGAGTGAAGAGAATGAGAAAGAGGGAAGGTCGAAGGATGGTGAAGGGAGAGAAGAAGAATGCTAGTGGGTAGAAAATTTTGGGTTAAAGTGATGAAGACAAAATGAGAGGGTGGGTGGCAGGTTCAGAAATGACATTAAATGTAGATGAGAGAGATAGTATTTCATCGGTTGTCTCCATCAATGGTGGTGGTGAGACTAGAGAAGAATAAAGTCGTTGGTTGCGGAGCCCGAGAAATGAAATATTAATACTAAACAAGCTCATTCGGTGCAATTAGTACATTGTATTTTGGATTTTCAGATGGGTATCTATTTTTCAAAGTGAAAACCCGTTATCCGACCGAAAAGTAATTGGGCTCCTAGTTGTGCCCTGTAAACCGAACCAAGAAATAAAATGGTTCGGTTAGTTATTTCGATGACAGTTCGGGTTTTGCACACCCCTAGGTACATCGCATTCTTTTATCTCAGGGGCATGTGTACCGAATCTAGGGCTGGACCCTATAAAAACCTCACAAAATCTGAGAGCAGCTATGCCATCTGGAGATAGTATGGATTCTATTCTTGCATGTTTGAACGTAGAAATGGACTTAGGATTTCCAAGTTTTGGGGCCAATGAACTGTACGTGTTGAAGACGTGGGATGTCGATGTAATATTGGGAATAGATTGGCTAACTGAGAATTCTGCCACCATTAGCTATAAGGACAGGAAGATAGTGTTTCGCAGACTCGATGAGATCTCAGTAAGTTTTAATAGAATTCGAAGAGGAAGGAAGATTCTGATGATATCGGCATTGCAAGCTAGAAGGCTAATAGAAGATAAAGAGAGCCAAGCGTTCGTGGTGTACGTGAACAAAGAAGTAGGAAGAAGACGCCTATAGAAGACGTGGAAGTGTTGAGAGAATTAGGTGACGTATATCCTAAGAAACTACCCGATTTACCACGAGATAGGCAGTTAGAGTTCACTATAGATTTGGAACTAGGAGCAGCCCCAGTATCCAAAGCACCTTATCGAATGGCACCCAAGGAACTCGAAGAACTCAAGATACAGTTGCAAGAATTGTTAGAGTTAAGCTTCATCTGACCTAGCGTGTCGCATTGAGGAGCGCTTGGGTTGTTTGTAAAGAAGAAATACGGCACCATGCGTATATGCATAAACTATAGAAAGTTGAATAAGGTTACTTTGAAGAATAAGTACCCACTTCCAAGGATAGATGGCCTTTTCGACCAACTGAAAGGTGCGAGTGTATTTTCGAAGATAGACCTGAGATTAGGGTATCATCAACTTAAGATTAGGAATGAGAATATACCTAAGACTGCTTTCAGGACAAGATAAAGACATTAAGAGTTTGTAGTGATGCCATCTGGATTTACAAATGCACCTGCAGTCTTCATTAATCTAATGAATAGGGTATTTCAACTTATTAAGACCACTTTGTCCTATTATTCATAGATGATATACTCATTATTTAAAAGGGGAGCAGGAACATAAGGATCATTTGAGAACAGTCCTTGAGACATTAAGGATGGAAAGGTTGTACGCCAAATTCAAAAGTGTGAATTTTGGCTGAGAGAAGTAATGTTCCTAGGACATAAAATGTCAACCAAAGATATCAAGGTTGATCCCGCAAAGGTACAGGCGGTGAAGGAGTGGAAGCCTCCGACGAATCCCAATGCGATTAGAAGCTTCTTAGGACTAGTCGGCTACTATCGACGTTTTATAGAAGGATTTTTAGGGATAGCTGATCCAATGACCCAATTGTTAAGAAAAGGGTTAAAGTTTGAGGACGAAAGCTTGTGGGATCAATTTCTAAGAACTGCAAAGGAGATTGATCATTGCCCCAATTTTGGCAGTCCCTGAATCTGAGAAGGATTATGAGGTATATATCGACGCTTCAATGAATGGGTTATGATGTGTCCTTATGTAAGATGAAAAGGTCATAGCTTATGCTTCAAGGCAACTGAGGCTACATGAAGTGAATTATCCGACTTATGACCTAGAACTCGCAGTGCATTAAAGATTTGGAGGCACCATCTTTATGGAGTTCAATACTCAATTTTCATGGATCATAAGAGTTTCAAATATTTCTTTTAGCAAAAGGATCTGAATATGAGACAAAGAAAGTGGTTGGAGTTGGTTAAGGATTATGACCTATCTATAAATTACCACCCAGGAAAGGCTAACACTACCGCAAATGCGTTAAGCCGCCAGACCGATTCGAGGATGTATACCCTTCTAACTCATGAGGAGAAGTTGATAAAGGATTTTGAAACATTACGAATAGAAGTGGTAAGACCATCCGAATCATCAGCAAGCTCACTAGTTGCTTTGGTAGTTTGTCCACATTTAAGGACATGGATTATAGAAGCCCAGAGGAAGGATGAGGAGATAAAAAGGATAAGATTAAGGGGTTAGATCACAACAAGTCGAGAAGTACCGTGAGGCAACAAATAGTGCCATACTCTTTGAGGGACGAATTTGTGTACCAAATGATGGGATATTATGAGAGGAGATTTTGATAGAAGCCCATGAAACCCCATACACCGCTCATCCCGAGAGTACCAAGATGTACCGAGATTTGAAAGAAATATTTTGGTGGAATGGAGTGAAGAAGGACATATCATCATTTGTAGAACGATGCCTGGCTTCTCAGCAAGTCAAAGCTTTACATCAACGTCTGTATGAGAAGCTGAAACCCTTCGAAATCCCAGAATAGAAATGGGATCATATTACCATGGACATTGTAACTAGTCTGCCAAAATCACCAAAAGAAAACACAGCTATATGGGTCATTGTGGACCGTTTGTCTAAGAGCGCACACTATTTGCCCATTTAAGGTCACATATGGGTCGGACAGACTTGCAGAACTATATGTCAGAGAGATTGTAAGACTTCATGGGGTACCAATTTCCATCATGTTTGAACGAGATGCTAAGTTCACATCAAGATTTTGGAAAAGTATGCAAGAGAAATTAGGTACTCGATTGAACTTCAGTACCGCCTTTAACCCTTAGAAAGATGCACAATCTGAGAGAACTATTTATGTCATCAAGGATATGCTTAGCACAGTGGTACTAAACCGATGAGATAAGTGGGAAAAGATTCTACCATTAATATAATTTGAATACAATAACAACCATCAGTCGACTATTGAAATGCTACCTTATGAGGCTCTGTATGGAAGGAAATGTCAATCTCCACTCTATTGGGATGAAGTGGGAGAGAGGAAAGCACTTGGTCCTGATGCCATAACTGAGATGATAGAAATAGTTCGACATATCCGAGTTCACATTAAGGAATCCTAGGATAGGCAGAAGTCCTATGCAGACACAAGGAGGACTGAATTGAGTTTTGAGGTTGAAAATAAGGTATTCCTTAATGTATCACCTTCAAGAGGAATCGTTAGGTTTGGTGTGAGGGGAAAACTCAAGCAACTATTCATTAGACCTTATGAGATACTTGAGAAAGTAGGAACGGCCGCCTACAGGTTAGCCTTACCGCCTAGTCTTGGAAATGTCCATAATGTTTTCACGTGTCTCAGTTAAGGAAGTATGTGTACGATGATAAGCGTGTGATTAGGCAAGAAGAGGTAACCCTTACCCTAGAGTTACAGTATGAAGAGAGACCTGAAGCGGTTCTAGACTGAAAAATCCAACAGTTAAGGAATAAGGAGATACCCTTAGTTAAAATCCTGCAGAGACACGATAGGATTGAGGAAGCCACATGAGAATTAGAGGCAAATATGTGAGAAAAGTACCCAGGGTAGTTTCAGTCAGCCTAGCAAATTTTAAAGACAAAATTTTTGTAAGGTGGGTAGAATGTAACACCCCATATTTTAATTCCGTTGATTATAATTGCTATAGTATTAATTAATTCATAATGAGTGGTTAATTATAATAATCTTAACATGCTTAAATTTCTTATATTATGATTTAATATGATATATTATGTTGAGAGGATTCTGGAAGTGGTTCCGAATTTGTAATCAGATAACTGTAACGAAAGTTATTGCAGTTTTGAGATTTACCGAGAAAACTATCAGTGAGGATGATGTCATAATCCTACATATTCGGGTTCGACCCGAGGTGTCAAGAAATCATAAATTATCGATTTATAATTATTTATAAGAATGATCCTTCGATCGGAATAAGAAATGGATAATTGAAACGTCGCGTAATAGGTTGGAGACACAAAGCACTCCGCACGCGTCATCAATTTTGTTCCCATCCCACTCTCTCTCCTATAAATTAGCCCTCACACCTCTTCATTTCTCACTATCCAAAATCGTAGCGAAGCTCTCGAAAAATCGAAGCTCAATCATTACTTAGAAAACTGCTACAGTCTAAATCGTCAAGCACATCGAATTGAAAGGGGGAGATTGACGGGAGTGCTAGCCATCATCGCAAATAGGATGTAAACTCTTTTCAAGGTGAAACCATAATTCCATATTTTCTTCAGATCTCGAGAATCATGCTTTCCTCTGTTAGAAATCAAGAAAATGACATTTGTTTACTTGTACTAGCATCTTTTTTAAGCTTTCCATACCATTGTATCATGATTTGAGCCATCAAACCCAAAACCCTAGTTTTCATGTATTTCATATTATACCTTAAGATGATTGTATGCCGTTTTTGACCACCGAGGACCCTTAGTTTGATTAATTGGAATTTATTGATGCCTCCATTCTGAGATTTGGACTAAAAACATGAAATTTACAAAAAAATTTTGTCGGGAATTTTTGCAAATTTCGAGCCGATCACTTACCCCGATCAATTCCTATTTAAAAAATGACACATGATTGCCTGGTCATGTCCTAATCGGCCCGATCAGGAACATGTTCCTACCTGATTTTATCCTACACCCTTCATTAATTCACTCCTTGTTTAGCACACAATCCAATCTAATACCTTACACATTCGAAACCCTATCAACGATCGTCAATGATTCCATAACCCAAAGAAACCACCACCTATACCTCACATAACCATTTTCCAACTAATCAAATACTTCTTTTCTCTTTGAATCAACATCTTGTTTAATCCTACCTCATAACCGAATGACTCGCTTTGAAAGAATATAAAACCTTGACTAGAATTCTAAATTAAGAATTCTTTTGAACCCCATCGATATCTCGACTAATCAAATGTGTCTCCGCTCAGACCCATCGACTAAAATCATTATATAAATGTTTAATATCTATGAATTATGAGATACGTTATGTATATTTAGTAGGCCGTTATTAGTAACTCAACATTGTACTCATGTCCATGATTTCTTGAAGGTGCTCATCTCATTGAGGGAGACGTGGAATAGATTCCACCCGCACACCCTTGAGCTTAGCTAGGACGTGAAGTGAGCTTTTTTATATATTAAAGCAACTTAACTTGCTTTTAGTTGCAGAAATCTCTAAACTATGTTTTGTTTGCGAACTTCAATTGTCAGCACTTAACTGTTCTGCATAATACGAATTTGTTCCCTCTCTGCACCTGAGCCGAGCAAATCGGTCGGGTAAGAGCAACGGGTGTTGGTGATTTATTTACGATTAAGTCTTGTCTTCCGATGAGTAGGCAAGATTAGTGCACCATGGGTGGCATTATGTTGCGGATTTGACCATAACATAATGGGATCGCCATGACTGTGTGAGGTGGCCTCCTCCACAGATCACCTTTACTTTTGCAGAGTGGTTGATATGATGAACAATAATGTGATGAGCTCATTAAGGTATTAAATGCTGAACTAAACAAAATGTTTTGGTGAATACGAGTGGATTTCAAAGCATAAAATCTCGTGGGATTCCATGTGCTTGTGTTGATCTTTTATATATAAATGTATTTTTGGCGACATGTCCACTGAGTGCTTTTATACTCGCACCCTTTATATCATTCTAAATGTGCAAGTTGAGCATCATGACAAGAGGAACATGTTGGGTTTAGGAAATTATTTTGGGATAACTATTGCCCTGGAGAGTACATCTTCATATGTATTCTTCAACCATGTTTCCTGTTGTTAGATAATTGAGTCAATATCTTTATTTTGAACACACTCAATTTATGTTGGTTCTGTAATTTTACACCTTCACTTTTGTAATTGACAATGATTTCATTCACTCTCTATAACATCGTATCACCTTGAATCTTGACCTTTTGCATAAATGCTTAATGATCAATTGTTCAAACTCGTTTATCCATGTGATTATTCCTCGGTCCCACAATAGCATCCTAGATAGGGAGGTCGGGGCATTACAGGGGAACCTCTACAACCTCCTACCCCTTGGAAAGGGAGGTTTCGACACCATCCTAACCCTCCTTCTTGGGGTTCGCGCTCTCAGCCTTCTTCATGCCCAACTTCAATATGTCCAGCGAGATCTTCATTGTTGGACTGCTAGAGGTAGTCTCCTCTCTCCCTTCCTCGCCTCCTTCACCTTCACCATCCTTCTCACCAAAGGACGCAATCGGTAGTTCCTTTAGTTGGTGGATGTCGTCCATGTTCACACTGAAGTACTCGTACATGTTTTTCCAGCTGAGCCCCCGAGACTTCTTTATCAGAGCCACTTAACCTTGCTCTTCTAGAGAAAGAATGGGAGGATCTAGATCTATCAACATGAACATTAAAACAACAATAGAGTAAAATATTGTTATTAACATACACCTGCAAACCAACAGATACCGAAAAATAATAATGGTAAAGTAGGGATTATTAGCTAAGGTCGGCAAAATATGGGTACGGGGCAGGGTTAGAATGCGGAAGTCCGAGAAAGAAAGGGTCTTCCTCCATTTTGTTACATTTTAGTAACTCTCCCTCGACATGATACTTAAACGGTAGAAGTACCTCCACTCGTTAATAGAGGGTTCTTCCAAACCCTGGTTTGGGAGGAAAAAGTAGAGAACTGACCAAAGTTAGACTAAGAGAACGACCACGACGAAGGAGAGAAGTAAGGATGATGAACAGGAAAGAGGAGAGCTCAAAATTCAAAAGGTCGAGAATGGGGGTTTCCGTATCTCTTTATATGTGCTAGGAATCCCAAGAGTCACATATCCAAAACGACGGTGTGTCGCCCCTTAAGTAATTTGAGATCTAGGTATGATCAAAATTTTTCTAAGTGTGATGATTATGTCTTAATATGCTATCACACTGTCGCTTTGAGATACTCGATGCTCGATAACCTCCTCGAGGATCTCAGTTGTATAGTAGGTATTCGGGGCTTGACATACCTCGTAGAGGAAGGCAACATCGAAAAGACAGGGTCGAAGATTTCTCTCGCATTCTTGATCTACAATTCCTATTTAAGACCCATCTGAGCCTATGACCACTTCCAAGATTACAGAATTTTGTCCGCGTGCATAGTGAATCTTCAAGCTTGGTTTTTTGATAACTAGTGAATTTCTCTCTGCCTTCAAAATATCTTCTTGAACTCAGCTTTCTGGAAAGATTACAGAATTCTGGATTTATATTCAGGGCTGGGTATTCTTGCCTTGAATATGGCCCATTTATGGTTCATAATCCAGGGTCTGAACTCATATCTTCAGGTCGAAATTAGTTACGCCTCATATACATATTACTTGCGGTCTGTATGGCCACCAACAAGCTGCGCTCGACCTCAACCTACATGCACAAATATGATTATTACTATTATTCGTCCAATGTGAATGTTTGGCTCTGTTGGGATTCAAAGGAATTCCATGGACAACCCCTTCTGCAATTAAGTTCGAAAGCTCTTTATCATATTATCATTATTTTGGACTTGGTTCGACACCATGATCCAAAATTAGATCGCTCTTGAGCCTTCATCAATTGCTATTTCAGACGTAGCCCAGTGTTACAATCTGCACCATTAATACTTCAGACACAACTCGACATTATTATTTGCATAACTTGGGGCTTGTGTCCCATAATTTTTGCAACCTTCCCTCGAGCCAGCCAAGCGGCCCCCTCGAGTATTTTTCACAAACTCGCGATGGGCATTCCTTTTGCTTCGTTTGAAAATCTGAACGATGTTGCTTCTATGGTTTGAAAGCTTAAGCGATGTGCGGGAAGCCGCAAGACCTCTGTCAACCTACCCTCGATGACGATAAGTAAAGTACTTTAGTCAAGAGCACAGGATATCCAAATGCTTATACTGTACACGGAAATGGCTTTCTTTTTGCTTTGATGGTTTAAAAACCTGAGTTATGTGCTGGACGTCGTAAGACCTTTATCATCTACGTACGATAATGATCGTAAAGTACACAGTTGGGAATGCAGCTTTCCGAATGCCCTCTGACTATCCATGCCTACAACCCTTGAACCCTTGACACCTCTTTGGCAATGAACCAGAGGATAAACTAAATTGCCAACAACCTTCATGGCCTCTCTAAGATGACCGTCCCTTGAAGGATAAATTGATCAGTCAAATAACCTTCATGGCCTCTCTAGGGACTCACCTGAACCCCTCGAAGGATAAACTAAATGCCAATAAGTCAATTATCTCTGTTTTGCGTAATGCAAGTCTCAAACCGACTAAACACTCGAACTCGAGCCATGTGCCGCCATCGATTCGCGGAAGCAGAGACAAATGAGCTCGTGCATTCAGCAAGGACCACTGGCAAATCTTCCTGCCCTCGAAAGCATGTATCAAATCCTCAAACTCAAATTTTGGCTGACATAATTTGTCACAGGTTTGTCTCTGCAAACCAATCGACCTGATTTGCAAGACAAAGGGGTTATTTTTGTGGGCCAAAATCATCGTCGAATCACAACCATTGATCGCGAGCCTAGAAACTAGCCTCAAGGCTGAGTGCTTAAACTAAGGCAATCGATAAAGTTCTCGACCCCTCAGATAGCCTCAAAGATGCGACTCGAGCAATTTAGCACAAATGCCTTCCTTTGAAGCCTTTCAGGATTCTAGCCCGAGATTGCTTACACGTGAGATGCATGAGCCGGAAGTCTCCAGAATGATTCCTTTACTGACTCAGTATAGTGGAGAACGCGTGAATCCAACCTCTCTAGCTATATTTGCATATCGCCCCTCGACAATTTTTAGATTTAGTCTCTAGCTTAAGAATTATTCATATTCGCCCAATGTAACAGGATAAATAGATCATACACCATACACACGAGAACATTCACGCTTTTCATACACTTTTCGCTTGTAGTTGGGTCATCTTCTCCGGTAATCTATCGACAGAAAGCCCCACCACTCTATAATTTTCACCGTTCTCTATAAAACTCAGTCAGTCTGTTTCAGGGGATGACCTTCCCGGAAGTCATGATGTCTGATTTACTTTCCAGCTTAGAGCTCCGATTCACCGTCTAATCAAAATGAAACCTCAACAGTAGCCTGACTCTAATAATAATGCTACAAATAATGATCATGTTCATAATGAAAATCAGGGGAAATAATTAAATGATGATTTTCATAATGAACATGAGGTCTTGAATGATTATCAATCAGTTAGGGATAGAGCTAGGAGACCTGCTGTGGCTAAGAAAAAGTATGATGATTTTGAGTTGGCTTTATTTGTGTTGAATGTTTTCAAGTCAGTTGAAGGTAATGTACCTTTAACATGTCAGGAAGCTTTGGAAAGTGCTCATTTAACAAATGGTATGAAGCCATACTAATTAAAAAAGATCTTTTCATGCAAATATGACTTGGATATTAGTTAAAAGAACCCCCGACATGTCTATAATTGATTGTAAGTGGATCTTTAAGTTGAAAAATGATGGAAACTCACATAGGTATAAAGCAAAATTAGTTGCAAAAGGGTTTACACAAAAAGAAGTCATAGTCTGCAATGAAATATTTGTTGGATTTTGGTATATGTAAAGCTAACATTTTTATGCTTATACACAAAATTAATTGTTTCCATGTGTTTCACATAACAACTAGTCCATTTATTTCAGTATACTAGAGTGGATCATGTATCGTACAGGAGATCGTAGTAGATTGCATGATCAGTGACCATAAATGAGATATAAACACTAATAATAGCCGAGATGACTTGAAGACGAGTCCTCAGTCTAGGCTGTAGTATATTCGAGAAATAGCTTATATAGGCAATTTGATATACTAATACGTGCAAAATATTGATTGGACCGCGATGAGATGTATTCTCTTATCTGACCTGAGTAGAGAATCAAGATCTCGGTGATATAACTGAGCCTAGCTTAATAGAGTTTAAGTTATATATATGCCGTGTGTGTGTAGGAATGCGAAAATTGAATTCTGATTCGTTTCACCTGGACCGGATTTTGGATACCATAACTTGTCATACATCAGTTATTTTGTTTAGCATGCTCCTAGAAATTGTAATTGCATCATACAGAAGTTGCGGAATTCTTACCTGCAAATTTGGCGCAAACATCGTCTACGGATGTAGAGGTTGACTCCAAAATTAGAATCTGAGTTGTATCCCCTGCCTGATTTCACGTAGTTCGGTGCTGACAAATTGCAAAATCTCCAAGTCCGGAATGCTACCCTATAGACGTCGCCCACTATGCGACCTCTAGGGTTTCTATAATTTTATCATGTGAATTGTCATATGATTCTTAATCACAAACTCATATTTATAGAGAACTTAGGAGGCCTTTTCCTACTCGGCCTAGAATTCCTTGGATAAAATGTTATTGGGCCAACCAAGGAACAAATTACAAGAAAATAGAGTGAGCCTATCAATGAAGTAATTTCTCCACGTCTAAGCCCATAGACATAAATTAATTTATTAATATCAGATTCATTTCACCACAAAGCCGATACTGACCTACCCCTCTATCCTCCGATGGTGAGTCGGGGCTTGTATTAGATTTAATGAACCCCACATTTTTTAAGATATGCGACACTCATTAATTAATTAAGCTCTGACAGCTCTAGTTGATTAATCTCTTATTTAATTTCCTCGAGTCGCACAGTTCATCCTTATTATCGTGCTTGAACTTAATCAACCTGCAGGGTTTAGTACGATAA
>AYJT01041863.1:0-13283 GCA_001278415.1 Ocimum tenuiflorum
ATGTGCTACTGAGTCAAGGGCAAATTGATAAAAAAAGGTTTGGGCTTTATTGATTTTCAATATATTTATTTTAATACGTTTGAATCTCAGGTCTCTAGGTTTGTGAAAGAAAGAGAAAGTTCATCAAGTATCAACAAAGAGAATGATGAAGCAAAAGTTAAGGAGAAAGGACACAAGAGAAAATTTGTTGTCACTATTTTTTCTTTGCAGGACATATAAAGCCTTACTGCCACAAGTTCCAAGGAGATGTTGTTGTAGGAAATGTTCGTGTTGAGATGTTTCCCAGTTCCTCAAACAACATTTCATAGAGACAGAGAAGAGAATCACCCAACAGGATAAGGAAGAACCATTCAGCTTCACAAATGTTGGGTGAATCCACAAGTGGAATCCAAACACAAAGAAAGGTTTAGAATACTACTGGAATGTGGTAAAATGTTCATGTTTTATGTCTAATACTGAACCTAGAAATGTTATTGAATCATTAAATGATAAGTGTTGGATGAATGTTGTGATGATGAACTTAATAAGTTCATTATGAATGGTATGTGGGAACTTGTTCCTAAATGTGATAATATGAGTGCTGTTGAAATTTCTAAAAACTTTATTCAGCATCCAAATACGAAGCACATATATTTTTGCCATCACTTTATATGTGATCTTGTTGAACAAAATGTCATTTACCTCAAACACATGCCAACCCAAGAGCAAAATGTTGATAATTTTACTAAGGCACTTGACTTTGAGAGGTTCTCTTTTTTAGGAAATCTCTGGGCTTATGTCAAGTTTAAAAAGACACGAAACATTTTTAATGTTAAGTGAATTGCACTATTTGCTTAACATTTGATTAATGTTGGTCTATATGTTGTTTAACTTATTTTGGTTTCTGTCACCCTGTCATAAGCAAATTTTCACAAAATTTGAATGCACGTTGAAATTATAAGGCCGCGAGGCACAAAAATGATGCTTCAAGCTATAAAATTTCAAATGTTGTATGATTTGTATGAGAAACATCGAGTACTAGGTGCATAATGATCACTAGGACGATGCACTCAAGGAAGATTATGTTTTAGTAATACAAATCTGATAAATTTTTGAATTCTTGCTGAGTAATTTGCATTTATTTCCAGTATTTCCTAACTTACTATGAAGCAAGAATTTGAATTTGTTTCCGGACAGGTAGAAAATCTGCATATGATGGTGTTGTACATGTTACTAATAGAAGTTGCAACATTTGAACAACATTGATTGTATCCCTCTTGTTTTCGTGTCCCCAAAAAAAACTCGTGCCTGAGTAAAAACATTTGACTTTTATTTTTTGTGTTTGTGTATTTGTGTCAAATGATTTTTGACTTCAACTTAGATTATATAAAGGGAAGAAGCAATATTATGTGATAAGGATGAGGATGTTGCAAATTTCAAGAAATTTTATGTCTCATCTTATTTGATTTAGATATGTTGGGTGTTGGCCCATTAATTAATGTGGCCAAGTTCCTTGGAGTGGGCTTTGAGCCCATCTCCCCTTAAAACCTACTCGATGGCTTGAGCTTTGAGCTAGGTTTCCTCAAACTTTTTCGTCAATATCGACATCTGTTCCTCCAGCTCTTGCACGGTGCTGGCTGAGGTTTTATCGCTTGTAGCTGAAGACTGCTCAGTAGTAACAGCTGGAGGAGCTGTGAACTGAGGTTTTTGCTGCTTCCTTGGTGGAACTTCTTCTTGACGAAGAGGGCAGCATCCTCCAGCTTTGACAGCTGCTGGGTAGCCTTTCTTGCCTCGTGCTCGTTCATCCGGGTAAGATCAAACTCATGTGCTCGCAAAGAGGCAAACACATCTTTGGTGGGAAGCTTTGACAAATCTCGCTCCTTCAAAGTTGTCACCTTTATGAACCAGTCTTCCCTTGGTAAATAAAACTAGATGACACAGGATATATAGAGGTTCGGATGTGAAATATCCTACGTCCTCTCTTCCTTCAAAGAAGGTATTTCCACTAATCTTCATTATACACGGTGTGTTAACACGGTTTACAACTAGGATTCTTCCGAGACGGAAGACTTTGTCTTCCTCGGTCGCAGGCAAGGCTGATCGTAGAAGCTTTACCGGAATCTCCTGGACTTCTTGATCGGCAAGGTTTTAAGCTTCCTGATCAGTCTGTAGCTGTAGCGTGAGCTCAGCTGTGTTCTTCACAGCTGATCATTCTCACAGTTAGGAACTTCCCTCAGCTGTGGTTTTCTTTAGTTTTCAACTGATTGCTAACAGCCGTTTCGCCTCACAGTTGTGTTTCTCACAGCTGTGGTCTTCACCTCTTTAAGATCTAAACTATTATAAAGATAAACCTATACAAGATTTCGTTTTAAGCTTTTGATCCAAAATTAATGGTGTTTGTCATCAACAAAATTACATCTTATTCCTAACATAAGCTTTCACATTGATAGCTAGAGGCGTATCTTGATTATAATAACTTTTGAGTACGATAAATAACAAAATATATAAAAATAAATAAAAGAAGATATTCTCACTCACAAACTAATATCCCTATACTGATTTCCCAAAATACCACCACTCACATGAAAGTGCTTAAAAGTATGCCAACTCCAAATTCTTAAAATTGGGGTATTAGAGCCAACTTTTAATATTATTGGTAGGGTTTTTGTTCATCTAAATCACCTGTTATATTTTTGTACTACACTTTATGTTTTTATTAATTTTTGATAGAGGTTAGGGTTTAAGATTCTGTACAAAATTTTCAATCCAAATAGGATACAATAATATGAAAGTCCTTTTGTTTAGTAAGAGATCGCTTCACTATCGAAGTTCTGTTCAAAAACCTCGTCAGAAATCATTTAATTTTCATTATGAATTAACGATTAAAAATTGATTCTTTAAGATTACTTTCTAGTTATGCATGATAACTAGTATGATAAATTTAGGGGTAGCATTTTCTGACGCGATTCGATAATTCGAACGAATCTGCAAGATAATAACGGTTCGAACTTAGGTTTATCAATACAGATTGTTATTAGATCAATCCGATAAGAATACAAAAAAATCGGATTGCATTCGTGTCGAATACAAATTGGATGAAATTATCTGCGATTCGGATTGATATTCGTTATTTATTCATTGAGAAATTCATAAATAATTTTTATATATTATAACATATTGCTATTTTATTAGGTTTAATATTTTTAAATCATAATATTTACAATTATATTTTATATACATTTTAAATCGATCGATCCCACCGATGCTATGCGTCTTAATGATCCTGCTCCGGCCCTACTACAAAAAATGATCCTATGCAATCCATGATTGATTTTCCCCTTGTGGGATAGTAAAATGGTGCGATAACTAATAACATGCTATAATTAAAATTAACTCAATTTGGACAACCCGATCTCTCATTTTTTTTTAATTCAAATTATGAAAATAATAAATAAAATTATTTTATTTTCTCATTTTTTTTGAAAGATCCATCGTGCCTATATTTATTTAATAAATATAGATAAAAAATAAAAAAATATTTATTTTTTATGTCTGTTACATATTAATTAGGGTTTATATATCGAAGTTTATCAATGTCAATTATAGTTTATAGCATCTCAATTAGGTTTTATTATATCGCAAATAGGTATGCCATTAACTTAGATATAATGTAAAATACGATTATTGAAATTTTGTTTATTAGTTTTTCATAGGGATATATGCAAAGTGTTATGATTTTGTTGAATCGTGGAGCAACCAAATAACCCGCTGCATTCATATCAATGGAACAAATTGAAAGAAGAGAGTAGTTGTTGTAGGAGAGAGAAGGTCCTCTCATGTGTAATATGCAATGGAAGTTGAAGGCAATAAAGAAGATTTCATCCAAATCTAAATTATAGATTTGTAGTTATACCAAATATAGCATTCCCATACAATGTAAGAAATCTAACCCCAAAAGAACGTGCCCAGCTGCACTATATATATCCCTAAAGCTTGATTCTAATCCTAATAAAATAACGATATAGACCAAAATTTAATGGATGTGGCAATAAATCTCTCAAGATTAGCCACCAAAATCTGAGACTTATATATACGTGTCTGTATAAAACGTAAAAATCGAACTGTATTGACATCCCTAGAAGAGCTTGAACTTAAAATTTTCCGCTATAAATCATAGTATACGCTCTTGAATTTTTTGACACAATTCAACTGCTCCAAATCACACAAACAATATCTGCTTGCTTTTGATTATATCGCTGTCAAGGTATGTATTATTTGCAGTTGCTTAGTTCGTCGGATCAATTTTGAGTTCGATTTAATAATAAATTATACGTGGCAGGATCTTGATACATTCAAGATGGAGAAGATTCGACTACTATCAATCTTACTATCTTCTGTCGTAATACTATGTTTCTTCTCGTTTCTTGCCAAGACTCATGCAAGGTTCTTTTTTAAACCTCCATTATTTTTATTTTTCTTCATCACCATCTACAAAAATCTAATGCTGACCATCAATGTTTTCATCTCTTACCGATCAAATTTATTGCAATGTTTTCACGTGTTTTTAAATTGTATACGAATTTTCTCATCTCGAAAAGAGTAATTATTCTTACTTGGTGCTAGTCGTACATAGAAATTAGGACATGTTATATGATTAATTATTTCCATAATATATGTAAACTCCAAATAAATTGGGCGTCCAAACCACAAACACACATATATAAATACATAACACATTTTTTTCTTAATTTTTTTTTTCAACTAATCCTACTTTTGTAGGAAAACATTCTTACTACTGAAACCTGCTACATTTGTATTTTTTTCACCATTAAATTTATTTATACTAAAACCCTACAATGTCAAAAAAGCAATATTTTTAGCCGATTGTAACCCTACAATGTCAAAGAAGCAATATTTTTAGCCGATTATTTCTACAACAAAAAATTTTTGCAGGCCAGTCCCGCATAATAGGCAGAGTATTCACGAAGGATCTCCCGTCAAGCTCAATGTAATGGACGATCAAGTAAGTCTATATATAAATTTACAATTTGTCCTTCGAAATCTGATATCAATCTGTACAACAATTATTAGTTATTGTCGAAATTTTTCGAATCGACATAATAAAAATACAAACTTTTGCATCGTGTTGACACAATTCACTAATAAATATAATAAACTAATACTTTTGTCGTACCCGAAAAAATTAAGATTTTTCTGTGATTGGACTCAATAGATTGAATTCATTTTTTTCAGGTGGAGATAGACAATGGCATTGTTAAGATCACATTATCAAATCTGAACGGTTTGATCACAAGCCTGGTATATAAAGGAGTCAACAATATTGTTGAATACCGAAATAAAAAAAGTCAAAGAGGGTTAATAAAATCCCCACAATGACCCTAACTTCTTTTTTATTAGTATTTTATTTACTTACTAGTGCAGTCTAAGTTTTTTTATTTTTAGTATTTTTGACGGATTTGACTTTCCAATGCAGTTACAGTGACATTGTGTGGAGTCGGCCAGATCACAACGAAAGTCATTTTGACACGTAAGATCTCAAAATTCTTTGTCTTTCTCATTCATTGAATAAACTCGAAACCCTTTCCTGTGCAGGCTTGACAGTGAGAGGTTTCGAGTAGTAACAGAAAGCGACGACCAAGTCGAAGTATCATTCACAAAGACATGGAATTCAGTCATTGACGATCAACAAGTGCCTCTCAATATCGACAAGAGGTGCTATTTTTTTTAGCATTGATAATGAGTTTTATTTCAAATTGATATTTAATTTATTACATATGATGATACAAAATTTCTTTTTTCCCAAAGATATATTATACTGCGTGGAGCTTCTGGTTTCTATTCATACTTGATTTTTGAGCATTTGGAAGGATGGCCTGATCTCAACATAGACGAAGCAAGTCGCCTTCAAACTTAACCGAGACATGTAAGAATTTTTTTTAACGTTACGTCTATTTATTAATTTCTTTGATCGGGATTATGTCTGATGATGAATTTGTTGCATGTTTAGATTTAATTACATGGTAATATCGGACAATATGCAAAAGATCATGCCAACACAGTTGGACATTGATAAAGGGCAGAAGCTTGATTATAAGGAAGCTGTTTTGCTAACGAACCCAACCAATCCAAAACTCAAAGAGGTATAAACTAGAAATCCATTAATTTTATCGACTAGTGTTTTGTTTGTTTATTTTATTTTATTTTTTGAATCACCGTAAAAATTCAACGTCATAGCCACTAGAAATTCATAAATTTCATGAAGAAAGTGTCCTTTTTTTTTTTTGTTAAAATATGAGTGTCGCCTGAATCACCAAAAATTTTTATTTGAAAAGAATAACTCTGGACCCCTTTTTAACGCTGCCATTGTTCCACTATTATTAATGAGGAATTTGGAATTACTACTAATTGAATTTTGGAATCAAATGTATCAATTGGATTGGATCATTCCGCAACGTATTTCAGCTATTTGAAATCTAAGAGATACTTCATCGATTTTTCGTACTTATATTATTTAGGTTGAAGACAAGTATCAGTGCTCGTGCGACAACAAGGATAACCACGTGCACGGGTGGATGAGCTCCAATTCGACTCCGGGCATTGGATTTTGGGTGATCATACCAAGCGACGAGTTCCGAGCTGGTGGCCCCATCAAACAAGATCTCACCTCTCATGGCGGCACTACTTCTTTAGCTGTAACTTTTTCATCAAAACCCAACAACAATTTCAAATCAGGATTCATTTTGGTTGATTTCATCTGCAGACATTCTTCAGTGGCCATTATGCTGGTACGGATTTCGGAGTTAGATTGCGCAATGGGGAGGCGTGGAATCTACCTCAACTCCGCTTCAACCAAACCTGCAATCTGGGAAGATGCTAACCGACAGGTCTTTACATTTCAAACATTCACAAACCTTAAAATAAAAATGGAAAAAGGAAAACTTGACTCACATAAATATATGTACTTAAATTGTTTTCAGACTGCAGAAGAGACCAAGAAATGGCCATACGATTTTCCTTTATCACGTGACTTTCCACATGCCGATGACCGCGGTTCGATCCACAGCAAACTGATGGTGGGCGATGGCCACATCACTCCAGCAAAAGAAGCCTATGTGGGATTTGTTGGATCTTGGCAAGAAGACACTAAAGTTACTTCTTCAATTAACACAATT
This sequence comes from Ocimum tenuiflorum, assembly GCA_001278415.1. Taxonomy (NCBI): domain Eukaryota; kingdom Viridiplantae; phylum Streptophyta; class Magnoliopsida; order Lamiales; family Lamiaceae; genus Ocimum; species Ocimum tenuiflorum. Next base: position 7,173 of record AYJT01041863.1, read on the forward strand.
AATTAGTACTTAAAAGTCCAAGCTAAAACATGGGATTATGCTAAAACTAGTGATTCTATTTTTCTACTGCAGGGGTATCAGCTTTGGAATAAAAGTGATGAGAATGGCTACTTTAGCATCAATGGTGTTAGGCCTGGTACTTACAGCTTGTATGCTTGGGTTCCCGGCTTCATCGGAGACTATAAATATAAAACCAACATTGTCATCCAACGAGGTATGTTTGTAACTATATTAGTAAATTTAAAATGTGGAAATATCAGATTAATGTACATGTGCGTTTCTGTTTTCAGGAAGCCGGATTGGAATAGGTAAAGTTGTATACAATCCACCAAGAAATGGTCCAACGCTGTGGGAAATAGGGATCCCTGACCGTACTGCAGCTGAATTCTTTTTTCCCGATCCTGCCCCTGGCCTTGTGAACCCCCTATTCATCAACAATCACACTGAAAAGTAAGCTCTCTATACATAATCATGCATACATCTTCTCTTTTTTCACCTTCTTACACAAGAGATCAAATCTGGGCCTGCAGGCATAGGCAATATGGTTTGTGGAACTGATATACGGATTACTACCCTAGTGAAGATCTGGTTTACACTGTTGGACGCAGCGACTACCGTAAAGATTGGGTTTTTGCCCATGTCAACATATATGCCATATATATTTTATTCTCAGAATTATTATGTATGCATTTTATAATTATGCTTAGAGTTGTTCTTGATAGTTACTATAATTTCATTTTGTATTTGATAGATGTGTGAACGATGAATACGTGCCAACCACATGGGAAATCATATTCGAGGCCAGCAATGTGATGAGCGAAGAAATATATACATTGAGGGTCGCCTTGGCTTCCGCCAACTTTGCACAAATTCAATCGATTCCCACTTTTCTCGGAAGGAACGATTGATAAGGACAATGCAATTGCAAGACATGGAATTCACGGTCTCTACAAATTGTACAGTGTGAATATACCAGGGTCTCAACTTGTTGAAGGAAGGAATAGTATATATGTCCGACAAACACGTGGTGGCTACCCTTTCAATGGCGTTATGTACGACTACATTCGGCTCGAAGGCCCGCCTCAATAGTAGTAGGATCAGGACCCTATATATGTCATAGCAATGAAGCATTAGTCTGGATGGAGTTGGCACACAGATAGATAGGATTTATAGAGAGATTAGATTTTTTTCCTTTTTTTTCTTTTCTGTGTCTCATACTAGTTAGTTATTTCTTTATTAATTGTAATGAAGTTTTTGGATTTCTTTTAATTAGTTTTTCTTTCATTGATTTTAGTTATAATTTATTCTATGAGGATCTATAATTATTTCTAATTTATTTTTTATAATAATTGTTGTTAGAAGATCTTAAAATCCCCCATCCCACACACACAAAAATATTGTTATAGAAATCAAGTAAATGTAATGAATCTTTATAGTTTGTTAGAAACAGGGAAAAACGAAGAAACGATCATCATTGCATTTTATAACATTGTTTAACGAAGCGTTGGCTGCAAGAGCATCGGATTAAAGTCAGGATCGTCTCTGCAAGAGCCTATCACTCTCTGTTCATGCACAACATCTGCTTAACTAACTCTCCTGTCATGGAAAATTGTGTCATTAATTCCTTCTTTTTCTTGATTGAGCTGGAGAACTTCGGCACTCCAGACTCCACAATCTACACACATTAGTGATCTGAAGGATGTGTGATCGGTGGAATTGTCGCCGTTTACAGGGTTACACAGTGCCATGATCTTCCTCGGAATGGGGCGACTCCAAGTTGGGAATGAAATTTGAGGCAAAAAATGGGTCTTGCGGGCTGCCCCTAGCCCATGTTTTGGCATCGATTCTAGTGTTCCCCTGGTGCGGTTCGACGAAATGACTGTGAGGGCTCTGAGCTCTTTCAGAGAACCGAATATGTGCTTGAACTTTTGGGAACTGATCCACAACTTCATGGAAGAAGAAGGGAGGAACAATGATACCCACCATTCTGATTTGTTATTTGATCCTGGAGGTGGTGGCGGAATCTCGAATAATATGGGAATGAATATCGGCCTCCGTCGGTTGTCTGACATCATTACGGCAACAAAAGGCCGAGGCTGCCTTACTGATACACCAAATCATTACTGATAAGCTCAATTATCTTTGGAGGCTATGGATGACTATGCTGGAAATTACTGATACATGACTGGAATATTTGCCACATGGGTGGTATGATGTGTTGAGCGTTCATACATGCCTAACACCCGTGAAGTGTAGCATGGATCTTGTTTATTGTTGAGCATTCATACATGCCTAACACCCATGATCAACACATTTGTTCATTGTTTCTTGCTCTTGTTTTTCAGGTTCCCACAATAGGATGGAACCAAAATGCATTTGAATTCTATATGAAGCAACTCAATTGAATTTTCTGTTTTCAATTGCTTGGAAGAAGAGAATAGTTTTGAATGCATATAATATTTGGAAGAAGTTATGAGTTGTTAATTATCATTTTTATGAACTTTATGACTCTTTTTTTAATTTAATTGAGGTATTTGGTTTCGAAAGTAGAACAATCCATGAATCATTATTTATCAAATTTTTGAATGTTATATGTTTGATGAAAATGCCTGAACGAGTTTTTGCCTTGGTAGTGTTTGCTAATATGTCAAGCCTTTTAATTATCATTTTCATGAACTGCATGACTCTTATTCGAAATAAATTACGTATTTGGTGTTGAAAATAGAATGCTGTCCCATGATTCATTACTTATCAAATTTTTGAATGCCAAGTGTTTGATGAAATTCTCAAATGAGTTTTTGCCCTCGCAATGTTTGCTAATACGTCAAGTCTCTTTGTCGGTGATAGCTTCGAAGTTAGAGTTTTGATGATATTGATACAGATTTTTGAAATCCTTTTTCATAACATCTGAAAAGCAAAAAACAGATCAATCAATATGGATGACGAAAGCAAGTTGCAATACGAGATTTGAATGTACATTATATTTGAAAGAATTTATGACTTATTAATTATCATTTTTATGAACTGTATGACTCTTGTTTGAAATAAATTGAGGTATTTGGTGTTGAAAATAGAATCATCCATGAATCATTATTTATCAAATTTTCGAGGGCCAATTGTTTGATGAAATATCCGAACGAGTTTTTGCACTCATAGTGTTTGCTAATATGTCAAGACTCTTGTGGTTTGATAGCTTTGAAGTTACTTTTAGTTGATATTAATTCAAATTTCTTAGAAGTCTTTTTTCTTAACTTTGAAAGGTCAAAAAGATCAATCAATATAAATGACAAAAACAAGTTACAATACAAGTCAACCTATTTAGGATCAAATGAGTGAGTTATTTAGATCCGTCTAATTTATTTAAACAGTTTAACACAAAGTAGAGATGAAAATGGTGAAAGAGAATGTTTGTACAGCCAACAAATCACAGCAGGACATCCTCATCGACTGGTTCTTCACTAAATATGTTTCAGAATATATCGATGCCATAGTTTTCAATAGAGAACCAAACTAGAAAACAAGTTTGCAATTTCTTTTTAATATATTAACACTGACTAAACATTTCTCCAGTGGTCTAAAAGTGAATCTTGTTGTATATTGATGATATCTTAGGCCTGATGGCAGAGAAAATCGGAATAAAAAGATATGAAGCTTGCCACAGTCTGGTGTTTATAGCCGGCTTCAACGCTTACGGTGGAATGAAAAACATCTTCGGCTCCGGTTGGAAAAGGCGGCGGAGATAAGGGCAGTTGTCAAAGGAAAAAGAGCTAAACGACTTGCACATATCCATTCTGCAAACCCAAAAATAATTTGTCAAAGATTGATTTTCAATAATCTCGTTCTGAAAGAAAAAATAACATAATTGAAGATAGGCAATGTAATAGGAACAGCCAATTCAAAACTTATCAAAATCAACAATTGATGGAGAGGTCTCCAATTTAAAGTTCAACCCGTAAAAATCTGAACAGGCAATGTAACGGTCGTAATCGAGTTTGAACCCCTCTTCACAATAATGGGCAAGATTTTGGCACTGGGTTGACTAGATGGCGACACATTAGTTTACTGGGAATGGAATCTCAGTTTTTTAGAATGATAATGCTAATTTGATCATCTTTTGTTAAGTTCAGCTTGATTATTGTTTGTACAAGCTCGTATACAGCTTAAACCTAAAAAAATTAAAAATTAAGAAGAGTAAACTTTGTATTCGTTTATGCCCCTGCATGTTTTAATGAAGAATTTGATCAAGTTTTATAGACATTTGAAAATTTCCGCATTGAATTACATAAGAGCCGTTCATGTTAAAGAAAATTTCCACTTTTGTATTAGCATTATTGTAAAAAACACTCTAGGCTGCCGCCAACCGAACCGAAAACACTATGATCGGCATCGTTAGGCGTCTTTCCGACTAATTGGCTTCAAGCGGTGTAGGCGGCCAGGGCTGTTGTTCTAGCCGGTTAGGGAGGGATATATGCGCCGATTAGGAGCCATGTTTCTTTCCTTTAGCGAGCAAACTGCTAAACATTTTGGGTTACTGTGTCAAGGCTGCCGCCCATTTAACTAGTCTTTAAAGTTTTTGTTCCCCAAATGTCTTTAGGTAATAAGCATTAATTATTAATTGATTTTAAGTGTGCGGTGCTCTGTGTTTATGTCAATATGTCAATTCTTATAAATACATTTATCAATTCGATTAAGTTTGAATAAATAATTTTACAATTTTATTTTATCGGGATATTTGAAAATATTTTGTAATTAACTTATTGTATGTTTGAAATTTAAAAAAATAATGAAAATATGTTAATCGCCTAAAATCGGCCTAGGCGCTAGGCCCCTCGCCACCTGACTAGGGCCTACCAATTTTTACGACCTTGCTTTTGGGGAATGATGTTTTTGTATATTGTCAGGGCACACCCATATGTGTGTGTATATATATATAGAGCTTGGTATAAAACAGTAAATCCACGCTACTGATGTTCACCTAGAAGACAACATACTTTCATAGTAATTGAATTGAATAGGTCTTCGACGTTTCTTATAGTTTTATATTTTATAATCTATCTCAGCTATTAGCTATCTATTTCGCTTTCCTCTCGGCATAGTGCTTACCTCAAAGTAAAATCCGTATCTTAAGCACCTTTTGCATAGCCACTAATCTGTATCTTAAGCAAAGTGGATCGAATAAGGCTCGTTCGAGTGGGCTACTCTCTCAAGCAATTACTATTTCATTCAAGATAATTCGCATAGCATATTTGGATCTCCACTTCTAGATAGGCTACTAATGCAGCTAGATAGGGAGTCGTACAACTATTGAAAATCACTACTGAAAAACAGTGGCTACTGCCTTGATTGAAAACAGAAAATAGCAGACTGCAGCACAGCTAATTGCTGCCCCCTTAACAAACTCCTATGCGACCGACCCCACCACATAATCCTCCAACTGTGCGGGCTTCTTCAACTGTCATTTGGGTCTCGATACACCTGGGCCCTTGGAACATTTGGGCCTATCCTCTGCCCTGCTGGGTTTGGGCCGGAGCGTATCATCCCCTCCCCCTTCGAAAGTCACCTTGTCCTCAAGGTAGTGATCACGGTATAGCTGCAAGAAGTCTTCCAGGTCCTCCAACGAGGCGCTCTCAGGCAGTCGCCTTCCCACTGCACCAGAATTTAAGGCCTGCTTTGCCCATTGAGTAACGTCGTTCTTGTAGAGCACGTTGCCACCGGTTGAGGACGTGGTTCCTGCCCCTCTGCTGCAGCCGGTAGTTGGCAGATACTTGTGGGTTTGTTGCCAACGAACTTCTTCAAAGACGACACATGAAAAACTAGGTGAATTCGACTCCCAGCTGGCAGCTCAAGTTTGTAAGCTACTGCACCAATCCTCTCCACTATTTTGAAAGGACCATAAAACCTCTTTGAAAGCTTCTGAAATCGCCGCCCCGCTACTGTGGTCTGGTGGTAAGGTTGCAGCTTGACCAACACCAAGCTCCCCACCTCAAACTCAAAGTTCGTGCCTTTTTGTATCCGCCTTTTGCTTCATACGGTTCTGGGAGTTCAGGAGGTGACTTTTGAGACGTCAGAGCAGGGCATCTCTCTCCACTAGCATTTCATCCACCGATGTAC
>AYJT01041885.1:0-22811 GCA_001278415.1 Ocimum tenuiflorum
CAAAAGAGGCCTTTTGACCATTTCAAAGTGCATTTTCTCGATGATATCGGAAGAATCTGGGGGTCGTGAGTAGAAATAGCGTATAATATTGTTTGAGAAAATATGGTCATGAGGAAATAACTCAGTTATATTCAAGTCGAAAATCAGAACCCCCAAGCAAAATATGCATTTCGACCGATGGGAAATTAACTTTCCCGATGATTTTCGATGGATCTAAGGGTTGTGAGTTACAAAAGCCTAGGTTGTGGTCCTAGAAACATCACTGTAGAGAATATACTTAGTTTTATTTAGGTCGTAAATCGAAACCCCCAGTTAAAATTGGCATTTTGACCGATTCAGAGTGAATTTTCTAGATGATTCTGATGACTCTGGGGTTGTGAGTTGAAATAGCCTATATTAATATCCGAGAGAACATGGTCGTGAGGAAATAACTCAGTATTATTTATGTAAAAAATCATAACCACCCAGCGAAATAGGCCTTTTAACCATTTTAGAGCGCATTTTCTCGATGATTTTGGAAGAATTTGGGGGATGTTAATTGAAATAGCCTATATTATTGTTCGAGAAAATAGGGTCATGAGGAAATAACTTAGTTATATTTAAGTAAAAAATCAGAAGAACCCCCAGCAAAATAGTCTTTTTGACTGAGTCAGAGCGCATTTTCTCGATGATTTTGGGAAAATCTGGGGGTCGTGAGTTGAAATAGCCTATATTATTGTTCGAGAAAATATGGTCATGAGGAAATAACTCAGTTGTATTCAAGTTAAAAATAGGAACCCACCAAGCAAAATAGGCCTATCAATCGATGGAAAATGAATTTTCTCAATAATTTCCGACGAATCTGGGGGTTGTGAGTTACAAAAGCCCAGATTGTGATCCCAGAAACCTCATCGTAGAGAAAATACTCAGTTTAATTAGAGTCAAAAATCGGAATCCCCCAAGCAAAATTGGCTTCTGACCGATTCAGAGTGAATTTTCTGGATGATTTCTGATGAATCTAGGGGTCATCAGTTGTAATAGCCTATATTATTGTCTGAGAAAATATGATCATGCGAAAATAATTTAGTTTTATTTAAGTCGAAAATTGGAACCCCATGCAAAATAAGCATTTCGACCGATGCAAAATGAATTTTCTCGGTGATTTTCAATGACTTTGGGTGTTGTGAGTTACAAAAACCTAGATTTTGGTCTTAGAAACGTCATTGCAGAGAATAAACTCAGTTTTATTCAGGTCAAAAATCGGAACGACATAATTAAAATTAGCATTTTGGCCGATTCAAAGTGAATTTTGTCGATGATTTCTGATGAATTTGGGGGTCGTGATTTGAAATAGCCTATATTAATATTCGAGAAAACATGATCTTGAGGAAATAACTCCATTTTAAAGTCAAAAATTGGAACCCCCCAAGAAAAATAGGCTTTTGACCCTTTCAGAGCGCATATTCTTGATGATTTTGGAAGAATTTGGGGGTCTTGAGTTGAAATAACATATTATTGTTCGAGAAAATAGGGTCATGAGGAAATAACTCAGTTTTATTCAAGTCAAAAATTGGAACCCCCTAGCAAAATAGGCTTTTCAACCGATGAAAAATGAATTTTCTCGTTAATTCCAATGAATCCGGGGGTTGTGAGTTACAAAAGCCCAGATTGTGGTCCTAGAAACCTCATCGTAGAGAAAATACTCAGTTTTATTAGAGTCGAAAATCGGAACCCTTAAACAAAATTGTCCTTTTGACTGATTCAGGGTGAATTTTCTCGATGATTTCTGATAAGTCTGGGGTCGTGGGTTGAAATTTCCTATATTAATGTTCAAGAAAACATGGTTGTGAGGAAATAACTTAGTTTATTTAAGTCGAAAATTGGATCCCCCCAAGAAAAATAGGCTTGTCAACCAATGCAACATGAATTTTCTCAATGATTTCCGATGAATCTGGGGGTTGTGAGTTACAAAATCCCGGATTGTGGTTCTAGAAACCTCATTGTAGAGAATATACTCAGTTTTATTCAAGTTAAAAATCAATACCCACCATGCAAAATTTTCCTTTAGACCGATTCAAAGTGAATTTTCTCGATGATTTCTAATGAATCTAGGGGGTCGTGTAGCCTATATTAATGACCGAGAAAACATGGTTGTGAGGAGATAACTCAGTTTTATTCAAGTCAAAAGTTGGAACCCCCAAGCAAAGTAGGCCTTTCGATTGATCCAAAATAAATTTTCTCGATGATTTTTGATGAATTTGGGGGTTATGTGTTACAAAAGCCCAGATTGTGGTCCTAGAAACCTCATTGTAGAGAATATACTTAGTTTTATTTGGGTAAAATTGGCCTATTGATCGATTCAGAGTGAATTTTCTAGATGATTTCTGATGAATCTAGGGATTGTAATATATTAATGTTCGAGAAAACATGGCCGTGAGGAAATAACTCAGTTTTATTTAGGTCAAAAATCAGAACCCACAAGCAAAATCGGCCTTTTGACCGTTTTAGAGCGCAATTTCTCGATGATTTTTGAAGAATCTAGGGATTCTGAGTTGAAATAGCCTATATTATTGTTCCAGAAAACATGGTCATGAGGAAATAACTCACTTATGTTCAAGTCAAATATCGGAAACCCCCAAGCAAAATAGGCCTTTCTACCGATGTAAAATGAATTTTCTCGATGATTTCTGATGAATCTGGCGGTTGCAAGGCACAAAATCCCAAATTGTGGTCCTAAAACCTCATCGGAAAAGAATACTTAGTTTTATTACAGTCGAAAATCGGAACCCCCTAAGCAAAATTGGCCTTTCGACCGATTCGGGGTGAATTTTGTCAATGATTTCTGATGAATCTAGGGGTCGTGAATTGAAATAGCCTATATTAATGTCCGAGAAAACATGGTCATGAGGAAATAACTTAGTTTATTTAAGTCAAAAATCGGATCCCCCCAAGCGAAATAGGCCTTTCGACCGATGCAAGATGAATTTTCTCGATGATTTTCGATGAATTTAGGGGTTGTGAGTTACAAAAGCCGAGATTGAGGTAAGAAACCTCATCGTAGAGAATATACTCAGTTTTATTCAGGTCGAAAATTGGAATCCCATAATTAAAAATGGCCTTTTGACCGATTCAGAGTGAATTTTTTCGATGATTTCTGATGAATCTGGGGGTCGTGAATTGAAATACCCTATATTAATGTTCGAGAAAACTTGGCCATGAGGAAATATCTTAGTTTAATTTAAGTAAAAAATCGGAACCCCTCATACAAAATAGGCCTTTTGACCGTTTCAGAGCGCCTTTTCCCGATGATTTTGGAAGAATTTGGGGGTCTTGAGTTGAAATAGCCTATATTATTGTTCCAGAAAATATGGTCATGAAGAAATAATTCCATTATATTCAAGTCAAAAGTCAAAATGGCCCAAGTAAAATAGGCATTTACACCAATGCAAAACGAATTTTCTCGATGATTTTTGGTGAATTTGGGGGTTGTGAGTTACAAAAGCCCAGATTTTGGTCCTAGGAACCTCATTTAAGAGAATATACTAAGTTTTATTCAGGTAGAAAATCGGAACCCCCCAACTAAAATTGGCTTTTTGACTGATTCAAAGTGAATATTCTAGATGATTTCTGATAAATCTGGGGCTCGTGAGTCTAAATAGCCAATATTAATGTCCGAGAAAATATGGTCGTGAGGAAATAACTCAGTTATATTCAAGTCAAAAATCAGAATCCCCCAAGCAAAACAGGTGTTTCGACCTATTCAAAATGAATTTTCTCGATGATTTCCGATGAATCTGGGGGTTTTGAGTTAAAAAAGCCCAGATTGTGGTCAAAAAACAAAATGACCCATTTAAAATGGGCCTTTTGGCCGATTTAGAGTTTTTTTATCGATGATTTCTAATAAATCAGGGGTTCGTGAGTTGAAATAGCCTATATTAATGTCCAACAAAATATGGTCGTGAGGAAATAACTCAATTTTAATGTAAAAAATCGGAACCCCCCAGCAAAATAGACCGTTTGACCATTTTAGAGCGCATTTTCTCAATCATTTTGGAAGAATATAGGGTCGTGAGTAGAAATAGCCTATATTATTGTTCTAGAAAACGCGGTCATGAGAAAATACCTTAGTTATATTCAAGTCAAAAATTGGATCCCCCCCAAGCAAAATAGACCTTTTGACCGATGCAAAATGAAATTTCTTGATGAATTTCGATGAATCTAGGGTCGTGAGTTAAAAAAGCCGAGATTGTGGTCCTAGAATTTTCGTTGTAGAGAATATACTCAATTTTATTCGGGTCGAAAATCGGAACTCCCAAATTAAAATTTCCCTTTTGATCAATTCAGAGTGAATTTTCTCGATGATGTCTTTTCAATCTGTGGGTCGTGAGTTGAAATAGCGTATATTAATGTCCAAGAAAATATGGTCGTGAGGAAATAACTCAGTTTTAAAGTCAAAAATGGGAACCCCCAGCAAAATAGGCCTTTTGACCGTTTCAGAATGCAGTTTCTCGTTGATTTTGGAAGAATCTAGGGGCCATGAGTTGAAATAGCCTATATTATTGTTCGAGAAAATATGGTCATGAGGAAATGACTTAGTTATATTCAAGTCGAAAATCGAAATCCTCCAAGAAGAATTGGCCTTTCGGCTGATGCAAATTTAATTTTCTCAATGATATCCGATGAATCTGAAGGTAGTGAGTTAGAAAAGCCCATATTGTGGTCCAAGAAACCTCAACGTAGAGAAAATACTCAATTTAATCGAGTCAAAAATTGGACTCCCCCAGCAAAATAAGCCTTATGACCGTTTCAGAGCGCATTTACTCGATCATGTTAAAAGAATCTGGGGGTCGTGATTAGAAATAGCCTATATTATTGTTCGAGATAACATGGTCTTGAGGAAATGACTCACTTATGTTCAAGAAAAATATCAGAACCCCCCAAGTAAAATAGGCCTTTAGACCGATGCAAAATGAATTTTTTCGATGATTTCTGATGAATCTGTGGGTTGTGAGTCACAAAATCCCACATTGTGGTCCTAGAAACCTCATCGTAGAGAGAATACTCAGTTTTATTGGAGTCGAAAATCGGAACCCCCTAAGCAAAATTGGCCTTTTGACTGATTCAGGGTGAACTTTTTCGATGATTTCTGATGAATTTAGGGGTCGTGCTTTAAAATAGCCTGTATTAATGTTCGAGAAAACATGATCGCGAGGAAATAACTTAGTTTTATTTAAGAAAAAAATTGGAAGCCCACAAGCAAAATAAGCCTTTTGACCGTTTCAGAGAGCATTTCTCGATGATTTTGGAAGAATCTGGGCGTCGTTTGTTGAAATAGCCTATATCATTGTCCCAGAAAATGTGGACATGAGGAAATAACTCAGTTATATTCAAGTCGAAAATCGGAACCCCCAAGCTAAATAGGCCTTTCGACCGATGCAAAATGAATTTTCTCGATGATTTCTTATGAATTTAGGGGTCGTGAGTTCAAATAGCCTATATTAATGTTCGATAAAATAAAATCATGAGGAAATAACTCGGTTTTATTTAAATCAATAATTGGAACTCCCCAATCAAAATAGGCCTTTCGACTGTTTCAAAGCGCATTTTCTCGATGATTTTAGATGAATTTGGGGGTCTTGAGTTGAAATAGCCTATATTATAGTTCGAGAAAACGTGGTCGTGTGGAAATAACTCAATTTTATGAAAAATCAAAAATCAAAACACCCCAAGCGAAATAGGCCTTTCGACCGATGATAAATGAATTTTCTCGATGTTTTTTTGGGGGCTGTGAGTAACAAAATCCTAGATTGCGGTCCTAGAAACATCATCGTAGGGAAAATACTCAGTTTTATTCGAGTAAAAAATCGGAACCCCCCAAGGAAAATTGTCCTTTTCACTGATTCCGAGTGAATTTTCTCCATGATTTCTGATGAATATGGGGGTCGTGAGTTGAAATAGCCTATATTAATGTCCAAGAAAACATGGTTGTGAGGAAATAACTTAATTTTATTTAAGTAAGAAATCAGAAGCCCCTAAGCAAAATAGGCCTTTTGACCATTTCACGGCGCATTTTTTCGATGATTTTGGTTGAATCAGGGGGTCATGAGGTAAAATAGCCTATACTATTGTTCGAAAAAATATGGTCATGAGTATATAACTCAGTTATATTCATGTCGAAAATCGGAACCCCATAAGCAAAATAGGCCTTTCGACAAATGCAAAATGAGTTTTATCGATGATTTATGATTGATGTGGGGGCTGTGAGTTATAAAAGCCCAGATTGTGGTCCTAGAAATATCATCGTATAGAAAATACTCAGTTTTATTCGAGTCGAATATCGGAACCCCCAAGAAAAATTGTCCATTTGACTGATTCAGAGTGAATTTACTCAATGATTTATGATGAATGTGAGGGTAGTGAGTTGAAATAACCTATATTAATTTATAAAAAAAATGGTCGTGAGGAAATAACTCGGTTAAATTCTAGTCGAAAATCAAAACCCCCCAAACAAAATAGACCTTCCGACTGATGCAAAATGAATTTTCTCAATGATTTCCAGATTGTGGTCCTAAAAACATTATTGTAGGGAAAGTACACAGTTTTATTGAGTCGAAAATTGGAACCCTCCAAAAAATCGTGAATTGAAATAGCCTATATTAATGTACGAGAAAACATGGTCGTGAGAAAATAACTCAATTTAATTCAAATAAAAAATCGGAACCCCCCATGCAAAATAGGACTTTCGACGAATACAAAATGAATTTTTTCTATGATTTCCGATGAATCCGGGGGTTGTGAGTTACAAAAGCCTAGATTGTGGTCCTTGAACCTCATCGTAGGAAAAATACTTAGTTTTAGTCGAGTCAAACATCGAAACCCCTCAAGTAAAATCGGTCTTTTGACCGATTTAGGGTGAATTTTTACGATAATTTCTGATGAATCTAGGCGTAGTGAGTTGAAATAGCCTATATTAATGTTCGAAAAAACATGGCCGTGAGGAAGTAACTCAGTTTTATTAAAGTTGAAAATCAGAACCCCCTAGCAAAATCGGCCTTTTGATTGTTTCAGAGGCGTATTTTCTCGATGATTTTGGGTGAATCTGGAGGTCATGAGTTGAAATAGAATATTGATGTTCGAGAAAACATGGTCGTGAGGAAATAGCTCAATTTTGTTCAAATAAAAAATCGGAACCCCCAAGCAAAATAGGCCTTTCGACTGATGCAAAATGAATTTTGTCGATGATTTCTTATGAATCTGGGAGTAGTGAGTTGAAATAGCCTATATTAATGTCCGAGAAAATATGGTCGTGTGAAGTAACTCAGTTTTACTCAAGTTGAAAATCAAAACCCCCCAAGCAAAATTGTCCTTTTGACTGATTCAGAGTGAAGTTTCTCGATGATTTTTGATGAATATGGGGTCGTGAGTTGAAATAGCCTATATTAATGTCCGAAAAACATAGTCGTTAGAAAGAACTCGATTTTATTCAAATAAAAAATCGAAACCCCCCAAGCAAAATAGGCCTTTTAACTATTTCAGAGCGTATTTTCTCGATGATTTTGGATGAATCTATAGGTCGTGAGTTCAAATAGCCTATATTGATGTCTGATAAAACATGATCCTGAAGAAATAACTCAATTTTATTCAAATCAAAAATCAGAACCCCCAAGCAAAATAGGCTTTTCGACTGACGCAAAATGAATTTACTCGATAATTTCTGATGAATATGGGCATAGGGAGTTGAAATAGCCTATATGAATGTCCGAGAAAATATGGTCATGAGGAAGTAACTCAGTTTTATTCAAGTCGAAAATCAGAACCCCCAAGCAAAATTGTCCTTTTAACTGATTCAGAGTGAACTTTCTCAATAATTTTTGATGAATATGGGGGTCGTGAGTTGAAATGGCCTATATTAATGTCCGAAAAATATGGTCGTTAGAAGATAACTCGGTTTTATTCAAATCAAAAATTGGAACCCCCAATCAAAATAGGCCTTTCGACCGTTTCAGAGCGTGTTCTATCAATGTTTTTGGATGAATCTGGGGGTCGGGAGTTGAAATAGCCTATATTGATGTCCGATAAAATATGATCGTGAAGACATAACTTGGTCTTATTCAAATAAAAAATCTGAACTCGGAAGCAAAATTGGCCTTTCGATCGATGCAAAATGAATTTTTCCGATGATTTCCGATGAATCTGGGGTTTGAGAGTTACAAAACCCTAGATTGTGGTCCTAGAAATATCATCACAGGGAAAATACTCTGTTTTATTCGAGTCAAAAATCGGAACCCTCCAAGCAAAATTGTCCTTTTGACTGATTCAGAGTAAATTTTCTCGATGATTTTTGATAAATATTGGGGTCATGAGTTTAAATAGCCTATATTAATGTTTGAAAAAACATGGTCGTTAGAAAATATATCGATTTTATTCAAGTTAAAAATTCGAACCCCCAATCAAAATACACCTTTCGACAATTTCAGAGCGTATTTTCTTGATGATTTTGGATGAATCTGGGGGTCATGAGTTGAAATAGCCTATATTGATGTTCGATAAAATATGATCTTGAAGAAATAACTCGGTTTTATTCAAATAAAAAATCTGAACTCGCAAGCAAAATTGGCCTTTCGACAGATGCAAAATGAATTTTCCCAATGATTTATGATGAATCTGGGGGTTGTGAGTTACAAAATCCCAGATTATGGTCCTAGAAATATCATTGTAGGAAAAACACTCAGTTTATTTCGTAAAAAATTGGAATCCCCCAAGCAAAATTGGCTTTTTGACTGATTTAGATTGAATTTTCTCAATGAATTGTAATGAATACGGGGGTCGTGAGTTGAAATAGCCTATATTAATGTTCGAGAAAACATGCTTGTGAGGAAATAACTTAATTTTATTCAAGTCAAAAATTAGAAGGCCCCAAGCAAAATAGTCCTTTTGATCATTTAAGGGCGCATTTTTTCGATAAAATAGTCATTTTTTCGTGAGTTGAAATAGCCTATATTGATGTCCGATAAAACATGAGCGTGAATAAATAACTCGGTCTTATTCAAATCAAAAATCTGATGCCCCAAGCGAAATAGGCCTTTTGACTGATTCAAAATGAACTTTCCCGATGAATCTGGGGGTTGTGAGTTACGAAAGCCTAGATTGTGGTCCTAGAAACCTCATCGTAGAGAAAATACTCAGTTTTATTTGAATCGAAAATCAGAACCCCCGAAGCAAAATTGGCCTTTTGACCGATTCAGAGTGAATTTTCTCGATAATTTCTAACGAATATGGGGATCGTGAATTGAAATAGCCTATATTATTATTCGAGAAGATATGTTCGTGAGGAATTTACACCAAAAATTGGATCCCCCCAAGTAAAGTAGGCCTTTCGACATGAATGTTCTCAATAATTTTTGATGAATCTAGGGGTTGTGAGTTACAAAAGCCCAGATTGTGGTCTTGGAGACCTCATCTTAGAGATAATACTTTGTTTTATTCGAGTCGAAAATCGGAACCCTCGAAGCAAAATCGGCCTTGTGACTAATTCAGGGTGAAATTTCTCGATGCTTTTTGATGAATCTCGGCATGGTGAGTTGAAATAGCCTACATTATTGTCCAGGAAAAATTGGTCGTGGGAAAATAATCCAGTTTTATTCAAGTCGAAAATCGAAACCCACCAAGCAAAATAGGCCTTTTAACCGTTTTAAAGGCGCATTTTCTCGATGATTTTGGATGAATGTGGGGGTCGTGAGTTGAAATAGCTTATATTAATGTTCAAGAAAACATGGTTGTGAGGAAATAACTAGATTTTATTCAAATGAAAAGTCGGAACCCCAAGCATAAATTTACTCGATGATTTCCGATGAATTTGGGTATTGTGAGTTACAAAAGCCCAGGTTGTGGTCCTTAAAACCTCATCATAGAGAAAATACTCAATTTTATTCGAATCAAAAATTGGAAGCCACGAAGTAAATTGGCCTTTTGACCGATTTTGAGTGAATTTTTCCGATGATATCTGATGAATATGGGGATCGTGAATTGATATAGCATATATTATCATTTAGGAAGACATGTTTGTGAGGAAATATCACAATTTTATTCAAATCAAAAATGGGAAACCGCCAAGCAAAATAGGCCTTTCGAACAATGCAAAATGAATTTTCTCGACGATTTCCGATGAATCTGGGGGTTTTGAGTTACAAAAGTCAAGATTGTGGTCCTAGAAACCTCATCGTAGAGAAAATACTCAATTTTATTCAAGTCGAAAATCAGAACCCCCCAAGAATAATAGGCCTTTTGACCGTTTCAGAGGCGCAGCTTGATGCTTTTGGATGAATTTGGGGTCGTGAGTTGAAATGGCCTATATTGATGTCCGAGAAAATATGGTCGCGAGGAAATAACTCAATTTTATTAAAATTAAAAATCGGAATGCCCAAGCAAAATTGGCCTTTCGACCGATGCAAAATGAATTTTTCTCAATGATTTCCGATGAATCTGGGGGTTTTGAATTACAAAAGCCCCGATTGTGGTCCTAAAAACATCATTATAGGTAAAATACTCAGTTTTATTGGGGTCAAAAATCGAAAACCCCCAAGCAAAATAGGCCTTTTAACCATTTCAGACACGCATTTTCTCGATGCTTTTGGATGAATCTGGGGTCGTGAGTTGAAACTTCTATATTGATATCTGTGAAAATATGTTGGTGAGAAAATATCTCAATTTTATTCAAATCGGAAATTGGAACCCCCTAGCAAAATCGGCCTTTTGACTGATGCAAAATGAATTTTCTCGATGATTTTCGATGAATCTGGGGGTTGTGAGTTACAAAACCCTAGATTGTGGTCCTAGAAACATCATCGTAGGAAAAATACTCAGTTTTATTCGAGTCGAAAATCGAAACCCTCCAAGCAAAATAGGCCTTTTCACTATTTCAGAGATACATTTTCTTGATGATTTTGAAAGAATCTGGGGGTCGTGAGTTGAAATAGCCAATATTGATGTCCGATAAAACATGATCCTGAAGAAATAACTCATTTTATTCAAATTGAATATTTGAACTCCCAAGCAAAATAGACCTTTTGACTGATGTAAAATGAATTTTCTCGATGATTTTTGATGAATTGGGGGTTGTGAGTTACAAAATCCCAGATTGTGGTACTAGAAACCTCATCGTAGAGAAAATACTCAAAATTTTATTCTAATAAAAAATCGGAACCCCCGAAGCAAATTGGCCTTTTGACCGATTCAGAGTGAATTTTTTCGATGATTTCTGATGAATATTTGGGTCCTGAGTTGAAATATTCAATATTAATAAGGGTTGTGGGTTACAAAATCCCAGATTGTGGTAATAGAAACCTCATCGTACAGAAAATACTCAATTTTATTCGGATCAAAAATCAAAACCCCTCAAGTAAAATCAGCCTTTTAACCGATTTAGGGTGAATTTTCTCGATGATTTCTAATGAATCTTGGCGTAGTGAGTTGAAAAATCCTATATTAATGTCCGAGAAAACATGGCCGTGAGTAAGTAACTCGGCTTTATTAAAGTCAAAAATTGAAAAGCCCAAGCAAAATTGTTCATTTGACTGATTCAGAGTGAATTTTCTCTATGATTTATGATGAATATGGGGGTCGTGAGTTGAAAGAACCTATATTAATATACGAGAAAATATGGTTGTGAGAAAATAACTCGGTTTAATTCAAATCGAAAATCGAAACCCTCCAAGCAAAATAGGACTTTCGACTGATGCAAAATGAATTTTCTCGGTGATTTTCGATGAATCCGGGGGTTGTGAGTTACAAAAGCCCAGATTGTGGTCCTGGAAACCTCATCGTAGAGAAAATACTTAGTTTTATTCGAGTCGAAATTTAAACCCCTCAAGCAAAATCAACCTTTTGACCGATGTAAGGTAAACTTTTTTGATGATTTCTGATGAATCTAGGCGTAGTGAGTTGAAATAGTCTATATTAATGTCCGAGAAAACATAACTGTGAGGAAGTAACTCAGTTTTATTAAAGTCGAAAATCGGAACCCCCCAAGCAAAATAGGCCTTTTGAACATTTTAGAGGTGCATTTTCTCGATGATTTTGGATAAATCGGGGGGTCCTAAGTTGAAATAACCTATATTGATGTCCGATAAAATATGATCGTGAAGAAATAACTCGATTTTAATAAAATCAAATATCTGAACCCCCAAGCAAAGTAGGCCTTTCGACCGATGCAAAATGAACTTTCTCGATGATTTCTGATGAATCTTGGGGTTGTGAGTTACAAAAGCCTAGAAGGTGGTCCTAAAAATCTCATCGTAGAGGAAATACTCAGTTTTATTCGATTAAAAAAAATTGGAATCCTCAAAGCAAAATTGGCCTTTTGACCGATTCAGAGTGAATTTTCTCCATGATTTCTGATGAATATGGGGATCGTGAATTGAAATAGCCTATATCATTGTTCCAGAATTTACTCAGTTTTCTTCAAATCGAAAATCGGATCCCCCCAAGTAGAATAGGCCTCTTGAGTGAAGTAAAATGAATGTTCTCAATGATTTTCAATGAATCTAGGGGTTGTGAGTTACAAAAGCCCAGATTGTGGTCCTGTAAACCTCATCTTACAGAAAATACTTAGTTTTATTCGAGTCGAAAATCGAAACCCCTCAACTAAAATCAGTCTTTTGACCGATTTAGGGTGAATTTTTTCGATGATTTCTGATGAATCTTGGCATCGTGAGTTGAAATAGCTTATATTATTATCGAAGAAAACATGGTCGTGAGGAAATAACCCACTTTTTTTCAAGTCGAAAATCGAAAGCCACCAAGCAAAATAGGCCTTTTGACCGTTTCACAATGATTTTCGATGAATCTAGGGGTTGAGAGTTTCAAAAGCCCAGATTGTAGTCCTAGAAACCTCATCGTAGAGAAAATACTCAGTTTTATTCGAATTGAAAATCGAAATCCCGAAGCAAATTGGCCTTTTGACCGATTCAGAGTGAATTTTCTCGATGATTTCTGATGAATATAGGGATCATGAATTGAAATAGCCTATATTATTGTTCGAGAAGATATGGTCGTGAGGAAATAGCTCAATTTTATTCACCTCGAAAATCAGAATCTCAAGCAAAATAAGCCTTTCGACAGACGGGAAATGAATTTTCTTGATGATTTCCGCTGAATCTGGGGGTTGTGAGTTTCAAAAGCCCAGACTGTGGTCCTAGAAACCTCATTGTAGAGAAAATACTCAGTTTTATTCAAATCAAAAATCAGAACCCCCGAAGCAAATTGGCTTTTTTACCAATTCAGAGTGAATTATTTCGATGATTTCTGATGAATATAGGGATTGTTAATTGAAATAGCCTATATTATTGTTCGCCAAGACATGATTATGAGGAAATAACATAATCTTATTCAAATAAAAAATCGGAACCCCCAAGCAAAATAGGCCTTTCGACCAATGCAAAATGAAATTTCTCGATGATTTTCGATGAATCTGGGGGTCGTGAGTTGAAATAGCTAATATTAGTGTCCGAGAAAACATGATCATGAGAAAATAACTCGATTTTATTCAAATCAAAATTCAGAACCCCCAAGTAAAATGGCCTTTTGACCCTTTCAGAGCCTATTGTTTCGATGATTTTGACTGAATCTAGGGTTCGTGAGTAGAAATAACCTATATAGTTGTCCGATAAAACATGATCACGAAGAAATAACTTGGTTTTATTCAAATTAAAATTCTGAACCCCCAAGCAAAATAGGCCTTTCGTCCGATGCAAAATGAATTTTCTCGAGGATTTCTAATGAATCTGGGGGTTGTGAGTTACAAAAACCTAGATCGTGGTCCTAGAAACATCATCATAGGGAAAATACTCAATTTTATTCGAGTCGAACATCGGAACCCTCCACCATTTCATAGGTGCATTTTCTCGATGCTTTTGGATGAATCTGGGGACGTGAGTTGACATAGCCAATATTGATGTTCGACAAAACATAGTCGTGAGGAAATAACTCAATTTTACTCAAATTGAAAATCGAAACCCCCAAGCAAAATAGGCCTTTCGACTGATGCAAAATGAATTTTAACGATGATTTTTGATAAATATGAGGGTTTTGAGTTACAAAAGCTCAGCTGGTGGTCTTAGAAACATCATAGTAGGGAAAATACTCAGTTTTACTCAAGTCGAATATCGAAACACCCCAAGCAAAATGGGCCTTTTCACCGTTTCAGAGGTGCATTTTCATGATGATTTTGGATTAATCTGGGGGTCGTGAGTTGAAATAGCCTATATTGATGTCCGAGAAAATATGGTTGTGAGGGAAGAACTTAGTTTTATTCAAGTCGAAAATCGGAACCCCCAAGCAAAATAGGCCTTTCGACTGACGCAAAATAGGCAGAATTAGTCGTCCCTTCCACGTTCATGGTCTTTTTTGTTATCTTGTGAGCTAGCTTCTTTAGCCGTCCTTGTTTGGGTTGGACATCAGTTGAACTATAAATATTCATCTGGACTGGTTCGATCGGTGGTAGTGTCTTATCCAGAACATCTTTTTCGGGCATCTAAAAAGGATGTAAGGAAGGTCATAATCAAATCATAATATTGAAGTAAAAATTAATCAAATTGCAATCCAAATGTTGAGCAAGATGCATAACATAGAATATAATATGATACTCAATGCATAACAGTTAACAACTTATGTGCACAACATATAAGCACAATGTGGCATATTAAACGTGTGTGCTGCACAACCCTTTCCACACATAATATGTGCAATTCAAACATACATCCACATGTGTGAGAGCCAATACCATTGCAATACAAATATTGAGCAAGCTGCATAACTCATGACATATAATACTCAATGCATAACGATTAATAGCTTGTATGCATAACTTCACTGTACAATGCTGCATAACATTTATAAATCATGTTGTATATCAGGTTCACATATCATATGTGTATTTGAAATCATAATATTCCACAACAATTTATATTACAACATTCTCCTGCACGGATGCCCTACGACTGTTAAGTTCAGATTGTGTCAATCCTAAACTAAATGACGGTCCATCAAACACATCCTCATGAATATTGGAGTTTTCTTCATTTGGGTTAGAATCAACCTGATTGGCATTTGCACTTACAACCTTTGCCTTTCCCTTAAAAAACATTACAACACAATACAATAAGGTAAAAGTATAAAAACTCCCAAGATGTTATATTTTCACATATTAAATCTAAAAGAATGATTTTAAAGTATACCTTCGGATCTTGGTGGAAAATTATAGATTTGTTAGCTATTGATGTGTTGACACATGCTGAAGTATTATGCAGTTGTGTAAGGTTGTCTTTCCAATCCGGGTTTTGGATGGAGTCCCACACATTCAAAAGTGAATCTAGACACTTGTCCCATTCTGGATTGCTTAGGCTGTCAAAGGATGGCCGTTGTGACATATATTTACAATCACTTCTCAGGTCAGGTTCCATGGTAGGTTGACACATTAGTTGACTCGAGTTTTGCACAACCAACTCGAAGATATTGTTTGATTTCACATTGTTTGGTGCGTCTAACATCAACATCGTAAAGGACGCCATAGAATTGCCATCTGAAGTGCAACTGACGAAACAGATCCTGTGTCCTTAAGCAGATCAACTGTTCTAGTAGGCTAACGTTGTGCACCTTTAGCTTTGTTGATGTGAATTCGTAAATCCCGAACTCCATAGAGTACATCATCAGTAGGTGTGTACCTGTAACGCCCGTCCTTTCTAGGTCCAAAGCGCTACTAAAAATAAACGGTAATAATTCACAATGAAGCGAGTGTAATAACAAAATAGTAATTCATTAGGATGGTTAAAGTCTAAACGAGGATATCATGAGGCAGTTATTACATCAATTTTCAAAACATAACATTTGAACAATGAAATTACATGGCTGGAATACATATATGGAGAAAGGTATCCCTGGGCATCTAAGTTCTCAAAATGTTCTAAATTTGCTCAACGACTTCGGACTCCACCACGCTCAACCTGCAAGTTTAGAAACATATGCAGGGCTGAGTACATTAGCCTCAGTGAACACTTTACCAAAAATAACAAATACATAAAAGTTGGAACTATCAGAATCCTTCAAGAATAGGCACATGGGGTTTTAGATTATTTAATATCCTCCCATGTCTGTCAAAGTCATTTTATGCATTTCATACCAAGATCGGGTTTTAAGTTCAGTCCATGAACTTTATCTGTTTTCATGTGTGAACTGGGAAGTAGGCCTTCTTCTACAGCCACGGTGTCCATTCCATTTGAAAGGCACCAACAGTGCACTAGTCTCAGCATTTTTTTTTTGACACTCGATCGAATAATATTAAACCACAATATATTTTGATACTAGGCTCTGACCGCATTTGTCGGTTCAGATTCAAAACCTCTCTAACCACCATCCGATTAGAAGACAGATCGGTAATGCAAAATATTTATATTCTTGACAGTTCATTTTCTATTCAAAGCATTTCATGATTTGATAAAGCAGTAACACATTTCGTTTTGGTTTTAGTATATAAGAAAGCTCACCTTGATATTAGCAATCGCTTTAGTCTCGTTGGCCTCATCGACTGCTCGTCTCGGGATTATTGAGCTCTCGATCACCTTCCCGAATTAACACAAGTGAGGACACTTGTTGGTGTGTAATGATACATTATTTAAATATCTGAGAGCATTAGATTGCCTTAATAGGCTTATTTTACTGAGTTTATTTAATAGTACGAGTTATATTCAAGGTTGGGTTGGTTCAGTCAAAGGTTTGACTCAACTCGGGTCAAAGGTTGACTGAACTTGGGTCAAAGGTTTGTTTGAAGTTTTGTTTCGAGTAGAGGCTTGAGATACAAGACTTGAAGTGGTTGTGTCAAATTTTTAGAACGGGGTCTGATTGGATTGATCAGGATCAGGATCGAGTCGATCTTGTCTGACTAGATCGAGGGGTTCAAGGTTTGATCGAAATCATTTGAAGAATCGGAGTGCTTAACAGTTGGCAGGGCATTCCAACTGGTACCCTTTCAATCGAATGCCCCAGGCAAAAAATCGTGCATATGCAGAACGGGGCTTTCGAAGTGGTACCCTTTCAATTGAATGCCCCAGGCAAAAGGTCGCGAGTGTATAGAATGGGGCTTTTGGTCGAAAGACAAGATTTGCCCCACGTACGAAAATGGAAAAAATGGCAAATTTTCAATGCTTGGCTCTTTCGAAAGGCTATTCCTAGTTCCCACAAATAAGAGTAAGGGGTCTTAGGGTTCAATCAGCATCTAGGTTCAATAATAATAAGATTCCATCCACTGAAAATCAATGTTTTAACCAAAGAATAAGGATTCAAGTTCAAGCACATGACATGACAAGGTCGTCATGGTTTTCAAGTTAAACGAACGAGTAATGACTCAATATGCAAAAAATTATTGCAAGGCTTGGAACCAAATCATCAAATGTGATCATATGACGCAACCATCTCAAGATTCACATAGGTTTCATCAATCTTAACCAAGAAAATCTCAAAGTTGCTATAGGAAAATTCATGAACATTTACCTTAAATGATAAGTCTCAAGATGAAGAAGATGGTGGTTGAGCTGAAGCTGCTTCAATATCATACTCCTCTTTTTCCTTGAATGCCAAGTGTGAGAGAACAAGCATTTGGTTCTTGAGAGAGTTTTAGGTCTGAGCACATGAGGTTTGGATGAATGAAGGTGGCTACCTAAAAATCACTATTTATACTTGGGTGGAAGAAGGGTTAGGGTTAGGGTTTGGGGAGGGATCTTATGTTATAATTCATACTTTATTTTAACTCATTTCATGACATAAGTCATGAAGGTCTCGAATTTGAGCTTGTAAGTTAGCTCATAGCTCTCATTTCATAATTCTCGTACTATTATTCCCCGCCACTTTGGGAAAATAATTAAACAATGAATTAAAACTCCAAAAATAACACGGGGTGTTACATTTTCCTTACCTTGCAAAAATTTCATCCTCGAAATTTGCTAGACTTTCTCGAATAACTTTCGCATGTTGCTTCTTCTACTCCGTGGTGTTTCCATAGAACTTTCACAAGTGGAATCAATTTGGTTATGAGTTCTTGCACTTTTCGATCGAGTATGGATTCTGGTCTTTCCTCGTACTGGGGATCTGGTTCTAGAGCGACTTCTTCATGTTGGATCACGTGCTTCGGATCATACATATACTTTCTTAATTGCGACACGTGAAACATTTTTTGCACATTCCCCATATTGGGTGGCAGGGCTAGGCGATATGTTGCTGCTCCAATCCTTTCGAGGATCTTATAAGGTCCATTGTATCGAGGTTTCAGTTTTTCCCTTACCCTAAATTGGGTGATTCCATTCGACGAAAATACTTTTAGGAACACTTTGTCGCCAATTTCAAAGCTTAATTTAGTTCGCCTGGTGTAGGCATATGACTTCTGTCTATCTTGGGCCTCTTTGATATGAGCTTGGATTTGTTGAATCGTCTCGATCATGTCTGCCACTGCTTCTAGTACAAGTACTCTTCTCTCTCCTACTTCATCCCAATATAGTGGAGATTTGCATTTCTTGCCATAAAGTGCTTCGTAGCCATTCCGATCGTCACCTGACAGCTGTTATTATAGGCAAACTCGACTAGTGGTAAAATTCTTTCCCAACTGTCGCCTTGATCCAATAGCACTATCCTCAACATATCTTCTGAGGTTTGGATAGTTCGTTCTAACTGGCCAGCGGTCTGCGGGTGAAATGCTTTATTAAAATTTAGACGCGTCCCCATTTCTCGTTGTGAACTTGTCTAAAATTTAGAAGTGAATTTTGCATCTCGATCGAATGTGATTGCTGCTAAAATCCCATGCAATGACACTATTTCTTATACGTATAACTCAGCTAGCTTGTCAGATCCATAAGTGATCTTGATCAGCACAAATGAGTGCTCTTGGTGAGTCGGTCCACGATTACCCATACGGTGGTGTTTTCACGGTACGATTTGGGTAGGCTTGTCCCAAAATCTATAGCAATGTGCTCCCATTTCCATTCGAGGATCTGTAATCGCTGCAACTTCCCATAGGGTCGCTGATGTAAGGCATTCACTTGTTGACAGGCTAAGCATCGTTCCACAAATGATGCCATGTCTTTCTTCCTTCCATCCCACAAAATACTTTTCTTTAAGTCTTAGTACATCTTCGTACTACCAGGGTGAGTGGATTAGGGTGTTTCATGAGCTTCACTCATGATTTCCTGCCTCAGGACTTCGTTATTAGGCACACAAATTCTTCCTTCATATAGCAGGGCATTATCAGTTGCTTCTTGGTACTTCTCTGCCTTGTTCATTCGGACCTTTGCCCTTAGTGCTTCCAAATACTCCTTTCTTTGTGCCTCAATTATACAGGTCCTTAAGTCAGGAACCATTGTCAATGTTGCCATCGTGCTCGTCAGTATGGTAGGTGGGGTCAGAACTTCTAGTGTCATCCTTTCAAATTCTCGGATCAGCTCTTCTTCGCGAGTTAAGAGTGCTTACACTCTCGAATCAGCCTTTCAGCCAAAAGTGTCTGCCACTGTATTCGCCTTGCCTGCATGATAGTTGATGACGAAGTCATAATCCTTCACTAGTTCTAACCATCTGTGTTGCCTCATGTTCAGGTCCTTCTGCTCGAAGAAGTACTTCAAACTCTTGTGATTCGTGAAGATCGAACATCGTAATCCATACAGGTGATGTCTCCATATTTTCAAAGCATGCACTATTGCTGCTAATTCGAGAGTGCGTAATTCGGCTCGTGAGGTCTCAATTGTCTCGAAGCATAGGTGATCACTTTACCATTTTGAATCAGCACACATCCCAATCTACTCTTCGATGCATCGATGTAAACTTCATAATGTTTTTTGGCTTCTGGGATGGCTAGTACTGGAACGGTTGTTAATCTTTTCTTTAATTCTTAGAAGCTCGCTTTGCATTCTACTGTCCACTCAAATTTCAATCCTTTCTGTAGGAGTCACGTCATCAGTTTCGCTATCTTAGAAAATCCTTCGATAAATACGTAATAATAACCAACCAGACCCAAGAAACTTCGAATTTCATTCAGTGTGGTAGGAGTCTTCCACTCACTCACGGCTTGTACCTTAGTCAGATTGACCTTTATACCATCTGCTGAAACAATATGGCCTAAGAACATTACTTCCCTCAACCAGAATGCACATTTATTGACATAGCCTCTCGATCCTCAAGGTCTCAAGTACTATTCTCAGGTGCTCCTCATGATCTTGCTCTCCTTTCAAGAAGATGAGTATGTCGTCGATGAATACCAACATGAATCTATCTACATAAGGTTGAAACATTCGGTTCATAAGGTCCATGAAAACAGCTGGTGTGTTCGTCAATGCTAATGGCATTACCAGAAACTCGTAATGACCATATCTGGTTCTGAAGGCGATCTTGGGGATATCTTAAATTTGGATCTTTAGTTGGTGGTATCCTGATCTCAGATCGATCTGTGAGAACACACTTGTTTCTCTGAGATGATCGATTAGGTCGTCAATCCTGGGAAACGGATACTTGTTCTTCAACATGACCTTGTTCAATTCCATGTAGTCGATGCACATCCTTATGGATCCGTCCTCTTCTTGATAAATAATACTAGTGCTCTCCATGGTGATACACTCAGCTGGATAAATCCTTGTTCTAGCAACTCTTGCAACTGTGCCTTCAGCTCTTGCAGTTCTTTCGGTGCCATTTTGTACGGTGCTTTGGAAATTGGGGCTGCTCCAGGCTCTAAATCAATCGTGAACTCCAACTGGCGATCTGGCGGCAATCCAGGTAACTCTTGCGGGAATACATCGGGAAATTATCAAACAATCGGTACATCTTCTAGGCGTTTTTTTTCCACTATGCCTCCATTGAGGTATACCAGGTAGGCTCGACTCCTTCGTTTTTGACTAACTTTTCGGCTTGTAGGGCTGATATGATGGGGATCTTTTCTCTTTAGATTCCACAGAAGTCGACGGCCTTCCCTCCGGGCTTCTGAAATGAGATTCTTCTCTCTCGATATCGGATCATAATACAAGTAAATATATAAATAAATATACAAAAATTCATAACTTTTTATTATCTACAAATAGAGATCAATATTGCTATATAAATTTTTTATTTTTAAATTAACATATATATGCTAAATCATATCATATTAATCTCCACTATTCATCACAAAAATAATAAATCTTAGCCATATGGAGAAAATTCAATCCATGACAATTTGAATTATTTTATCGTAAAATTCCATATTTTATGTAATCGATGTTGTTTTATTTTATTTAATGATCTTATTTTATATAACCATCTCATTATTATTTTTTATTATTTATTTACAAATAGTAGTTTTAACTTATAATATAAAAATATTATATAATAAAACTACAATTACTATATTATTAATCTTACAATCAAATAAAAGAATTATATAATAATTATATAAATCAAATAAAAGAATTATATAATAATTAAATAAAATTAAATTTAAAAAAATTAAATGTTGTGGTTGAAATGTTGGATGGTCATTGATAAACCTTGCAAAATCGGTATGGTTGGGTTGAGATGATTATTGATGATGTGGAAGAAAGAGAAATTAATTAAATATTAAAGTGGTTGGGTGGTTGGCTGATTGGTGTAGTTGCTGATCAACATGGTCTGAGCATCCTCTGGGTCCTCCTCCGGATCTTCTTTTGGGTTCTCAGGTGATGCCTTGGGCTCAGGCTCTACCTCATCCATGGGCATATCTGCATTTCTAACATCATGCTCGGGTGACTCAGGCTCGGACTCGTCTATCTCGTTCTCATAGATGGCAAACCTGTCTGGCTCCTCTTGCTCCAAGAGCCTCTCTAAGTACTCCTCAGCCGGGAATGCACCAGGAAGGGACCAGGTCGGGGCCTCCTGTAGCAAGTGCGCTGGCGCACTATGCACTGCACAAATCCATGAAGGTTGCCCTGATTCAATGGCGTGGCAAACCTTAGTCCTCTATATGATCCTGCCTCAGACTAAACCCATGCTCTCCAACGAGGCGGTATCAACATCACTAGCCAAAAAACTCCCTCGGCCTCAGTAACTCCATGAACGTGGGCATCATGCCCCAACATTACAACTGCCGAGGAACTGGATAATGCTGTACCCGTGCGGCCACTGGTATGTGCGGAAAGCCCTCACCCTCTGCTCAGGCTAGCAACTCTCGCCTCGCTGTGAAATATCTGTTTGCCATCTGCACAATGTTTGCACAAATCAAAACTCGGTAGAAATAGGCAAACATAGTAGGCACAACTCGCACGGTACACACACAACATATATAAAACACAAAATCAACCCACAACAAGGTGTACGGTGTCTCTCTAGCTAAAACCTGCAGTGATCTATTACACCTTTGGTGGTAGTCATGGCCATGTTCTAGTAACCACTTGGGTGGTTATGATTTGAATGGCAACTCGGGTTGCTCAAGTTGGAACTCTTATCAAGTTTGTCACCATTAGGTGACTTGCCGTTGCTCAGCCTCATTTTTCATTCGGTAATCACGATTCTGATCTCTCCACGTACTGACTATGGATGTTGTATGACCTTCGTTAGGGCTTTATCGCCCTCTTGCATTTTTAGCGAGTCATTTGACTTGGTTTTCGTCATGTTGTGGCCATTCGTTGCCTCTTCTCTGGTACTTGCTTGTTTTTGTTGATAATTACAAATTCGGGGACCTTTGTCCATGATTCGATTGTCCTTGGTGGTTCAATTTGCTTTTTGCAGCTCAACTTTGTGCTTTGGTGGTTTGATTTCATTCTCGATTATCATCCCTTAGGGATTCCTGACACTTGTCT